>CAUYSK010114750.1:0-26856 GCA_963575035.1 Avahi laniger
GTAGTCCCAGCTACTTGGGAGGCTGAGACAGTAGGATTGCCTGAGCCCAGGAGTTTGAGGTTGCTGTGAGCTAGGCTGACGCCACGGCACTCGCCCCAGGCAAGAAAGTGAGACTCTGTCTCAAAAAAAAAAAAAAAAAAAACAATGTTCATGTGTTTGTCTCCCTGGCAAATCATTAGCTGCTTGAGAGTGGACCATTCTTAACCGTATTAAATGAAAAAAAAAATCAAACTCAAGCCTAGCACACAAAGGCCTCTTACAATAGTTAAGCTAAAAATTAGTGTTTCCTATGTGTCATACATTGTTCTAAGCCTTTTGTAAATATTATCCCATTTAATCCTCATAAAAACTCTAGGTGATATATTATTATTACCCCCATTTTACAGAAGAGGAAACTGAGGTCAAGGTATAGAAAAGCTGAGTAATTTGTTTAAGATCACACAGATAGTAAATGTTTCTGAATTAAAGAACGAATGATGTTATTTACAAGCAGCACCACGTTTCATTTACCTTAGAATCTCTTACAGTGCCTAGCCTTGTATTCAATTGGGACTCAGATATCTGCTAAATCATCATCTTGTAATAAAGGCAGCTTAGTTTTTCTAGAATGAAGTCTTGGAAACCCTGATTGTGGATAATTTATATTGTGGATAATTCCCCAAACAGAATTCTTTTCCTTTACTGAGAAGAAATAAGTGGAATAATAAACATATATTGTGAGCAGACTAAAAATAAACTTTGGAAGAGTCTTACCTTTCTCTACTCATCTCCCCCTATAAATACCTGATGAGAAATAAAGTGTGTTGGTAGTCTGATTACATTTATAAAAAAAAGATTTTTACTAAATTTGCTAAGTTTGGTTCTTGATTCTGTCAAATAACGGTTATAAGAGGCTATTGTTTTGGACTAAGCTCCTACACTAGGCCCCAACAGACCAGACTGAAAATCAAAATGGAGTCACCCATGCTAAAGTTCTATGTCACCAAACCTAAACTAAGTTATTATCTGACCTTCTGAGAAATGAGGAGGGAGCTGTCAATAGCCAATCTCCCAAATAGGTCACTTTCAATCAGCATGATAATGAAGCTCCCTGGTTTTTCTGTTTGTTTTTGTGACAGGGTCTCACTCTGTTGCCTGGGCTAGAGTGCAGGGTGTCACAGCTCACAGCAACCTCAAACTCTTGGGCTCAAGTGATCCTCCTGCCTACACCTCCCAAGTAGCTGGGACACAGGCGTGCACAACCATGCCTGGCTAATTTTTCTATGTGTTGTAGAGACAGATCTTGCTCTTGCCCAGGCTGATCTCAAACTCCTGGGCTCAAGTGAAGCTCCTGCCTCGGTCTCCCAAAGTGGTAGGATTACAGAGGTGAGCCACTGCGCCTGGCCCCTCTAGTTTTTTTGTTTGTTTTTTAAGAGATGGAGATCTGTTATGTTCCCCAGGCTGACCTCAAAGTCTTGGGCTGAAGCCATCCTCCCATGTAGCTGGGACTACAAGAGCATGCCTCTGTTTTAATCCTTAACCTGACGTTAACCAATCAGCTTTTGTTTTATTGTTGTCTTTGTCCCCAATTTACAGGGAAAGTAACTTTGAAATGACCAATGTGCTTTTGCTCTGTTTCTGCTTTCTTCAGTTCCTCTCTGTCTGCAAAGTCAACCTCTTTGCTCAGCTCATTGAAACACTTACTCTGTTTTATGGAATAAAGTGTTGCCCGATTCTAGAATTGCAACTTTGTCCTTTGACAATTCAAAACAGTTCTGGAAAAGAGTAGAATGATATGTTGTTTCAATGATGTATTTCTCTCCCAACAAAAATAAATAAAATATTTCTACTGAAGCCTTTTGAGATACAAATTTAAATAGGTGGTTGCTATTTAATTTCTGTGGCTCCTCTTAATAAAGCATGAAACCAGTGATCCCTCCTGGTGAGACCTTTCTAAATAAATACCTAGATATGAGAAACCTAACGCCAGTCTACATTCAGAGTTGGCCAAAGTAGGGAAAACAGCTTTTTGACATTTTCTCTCTGAGCACTTTCTCTCCACTTAATATTAAGCAGGCGGTGTTTAAATTATTCGGTGGATGGAGACTTCTTTTCTCTTGACGTTGATGGTTGGCTGGGAGGTTTACTTTCAAATTCTGCTTCAGTAGAGCAGTTAGAAGCTGTTAACGGAATCCTTAAGTGTAGTCGGATGCTAAATAAGTGATTATAATGACAGTAAATAATTTCCTTTGTTCCTGAATGCTTTAACATTTCTCCTGAGAGTAACTTCATAAACTGTCTGGTGGGAACATTACCTAAAAATTCCATTTAGGACAAAGGACACTAGAAATTTCTGTCATTAAATAACCTTGTCTTCTTTACTCATAACAATGTAAGCAGTGCATTTCTAATTGTGTTTTTTGAAAGATTTAATGATAGCAAACCACTTTGTGTTCATCAATCTGATTCTCTTCAATACTCCTAGATTTCTGAAGGGGTCTCACTTTACACTATTTTGCAACACAGAACCTTTATTATGATAGCTGTTTCTCAGGTGATTCCTTACTCTACCACTCTGCATTTGAAGCAAAGTATGTTTTTATTTCAAGATTCAATATTCTAGTCCTGAAATAAAACAAGTCTGAAATTCTTTTCCAGTAAAAATCAACTCTTTAGACACAAAAGTTACAACCACTTGCTACATTTAAAAATATATATATTTGTTCTAGTATTAGAGGTATGCCAAAAATAACCATAAGGTGAGTATTTTTGTCCTAAAATTTAATGCAAGCCAGAAATATCCACAGAATGAGGCAGTGAAGAAGAGTGATTGGAAGCACACTATGCTTTGGGGTCAGTCAAGCTGGTTTGAATCCTGGCTGTGCCTCTCCCTAAACTGTGTGATCTATCTTGGGGATTTACTTTTACTCTTTATTCCCTGTAAAATAGGGACAATAAAAATACGTATTATAGAGGAGTACTGTGGGAATAAAAACAAGAGAATACAGTCAAAGTGCTTAGTATAACGGCTGATACATAGTGAGTCACCAGTGTGTATCAGTTATTATTATTCTCAAATGCCAATGTAGAATGGTAGTCTCATTTTACTATTTAGGGCAAAAGGGAAACATTCCTAAAAAATATAAATTCCTTACCAATACATGGATATTAATGTTTTCTTTATATGCCTTATTTATTTTCTCAGATTTCATAAACTTTCCACTTTTTATAACTACAATTCATTTGAAATACAATATTACAGTTATTAAGATAAAAGTGATGTAGAGTAAGGTCTTAGTGAACAGTGAAGGAAAAGAGGGTCCATATTTTTTGTTCAGGTAACTGGAACTACCCTTACCCACCTATTAATTACTTGTAATTATATTTATAGTAGTGTAGACTAAATTGTCATTGGCAATCTCACAGACAGTAAGACAGTTTTAATAAACCTAAACTTCAAAAAGGATAAGTATATAATTAAATGGGAGCTTTTAAAGACTCCTAGTTACATTTTAATTGGTTCAACCCTCTGCCAAGCAATTTTGCAAATGGGTATTCTTCAAAAGCCATACGAATGCAAATACTGTTGGACCCAGAAATAACCTCAAAGAGGTCATGCATGAAGATTTAATTGAATCCTTTTTTCATTTTTTGAGTAAAAGCTTTATTAACATATCATTCACATACCACACAATTAATCCATTAATCCATTTAAAGTGTACAATTCGATGGTTTTTAGTACAAGTTGAGTATCCCTAATCTGAAAATCCAAGATGCTTCAAAATCCAAAACTTTTTGTGTGCAAACATGATGCTCAAAGAAAATGCTCATTGAAGCATTCTGAATTTTCAGATTAGGGATGCTCAATCAGTAAGCACATAATGCGAATATTCCAAAATCCAAAAAAATTTTGAAATCCAAAACACTTCTGGTTGTTAACCATTTCGGATAAGGGACACTCAACCTATATATTCACAGCTGTGCAACCATCAACACTATCAATCTTAGAATATTTTCCTTACCTGAAAAACAAATTGGATGCCCTTTAGGTATCACCCGCCATACCCATGCCCACTCTCGGCCCTGAGCAACCACTAATCTACTATGTCTCTATAGATGTCACTATTCTGGATATTCACATAGATGAAATCTTATAATATCTGGTCTTCTGTGAGTGGCTTCGTTCACTTAGCATAATGTTTTCAAAGGTCATCCATGAATTAGTACTTTTTACGGCTGAATAAGATTCCACTGTATAGATGTAACACATGTTGGTTTATGCATTCATCAGTTGATGGACATTTGGGTTGTTTCGCCTTTCGGCTATTATGAATAATGCTGCTATGAACATTTGTGTGTAAGTTTTTGTGTAGAGATATATTTTCATTTTTCTGGGGTATATACCTAGGAGCGGAATTTGTATTATGCTTATAGGAGTGTACGAATGAAAATCAGAAGCAATTTTATAGTCCAGGAATGAAATTATGCTATACTCTCAAAAGTATTATGCAAAACTGCTACACTCTCGAGTATTATGTGTAGAAAAATGTTGGCTTTCTGGTATGAAGACCATGTAGTAATACTGGAAAAGGTTACATTAAATGAAAAAAAAAAAAACACAAAACAAAACGTAGGCTACAAGCCACTTGAAATGCTTCGGGCTTCCTATTCCCTACTCTGTCCTATGGAATCTGCCCTCTGCCTTCCCATCTGGCCTCAGCTTGCTCGCCATCAATTGTCAGAGGGCCAGCCACACTAGCTGTCAGAGGTTTTCGAATGTCTCAGCTTCAGAGAGCCTTTGCACATGTCGCTTCCTCTGCCTGTATCAGAGTAGGGAATAGGAAGCCCCAGTGGTTTCAACTCTCATCTTAAATGTCACTTCTTCAGAAAAACCTTCTCTGATACCCCAAACTAGGCTAGGGGTAAGTGTTTCCATAGCAGCCTGTATTTTCCATCTTAATGCTTTTGATACTGGTAATTGTTTATTCAGCCAGTAATCAAATATTGAGTCGTTTACATGCAGGGATACAGAGTGAAAGAAAACATGCAAGATCCCTGCCATCTGTGACCTTATTTTCTAGGGAAGGGATACATGTACAAGTAAACAAATCACTGTACTGAGTAATTTTAGATAGTGATAATTGGCTCAACGGCTATTCTGTTTGGACTGTAAACAGCATGAAGGCGGGAGCTAGTTCTCTCTTGGTTACTTCCGGTTTGCTAGTCTTCCCGCTGACTACGCTCCATGCATATTTTTTCACTATTAAAACAGGCACATGCAGACAGAAATGGAAAAAACAAATGAGACTACTTTTATAAATGGTTGAGTCTGAAGTTCCCCCCCTTTTCTTTCAAAACGTTTTGTAATACTACAGATTTTAAGTAATTATAACAATTAAAAGATGAGCAAAAAAATTACCAGAACACCAAGTGAAACACATTTCTGTCACCACACGGTAGTTAAGAACCTGGTACTAAAACCCCCTCTGAAATCCGCAGACGTGCTGGTTAGGCGGATAGAATTCCCCTGGCGCATTGCCAAGCAGGTTCCCAGCCATGAGCAATATCATTTACGGTTTTAAATGACCCCGTAAACACCCAGAATATGATCCCCTCCAATTCACCGATTTCTGAAGCGCTTTAGACTCTCCCTCCACTTACACGACATGGAGAAAAAAAACCCACAATTCTATTTCTATGTTAACGGTACATAGAGAACACATAACTTTTCTGCCAGGCCAAAAACAATCTAAGATCTCTACACGATACACCAGCAGCCCCTTCACAGTAAACTCTTCTGCGAGCCCTGGAAACAAGCCGGCTTTGACAAAGCCAGGCAGCGCCACGTCCCGCCACAGCGCGGACCGAGAGAACCCCTCCCCCACGCGCAGCTCTCGGCCGCGGCGTTCTACCCCGGGGCGCATGCGCAGCGCACTCTCCGGCCACCGCACGCCTCTTCCAGCCGGCCGAGGAGGCGTGACGTCACCGTGCGGCCCATGAGAAACCCTTCCGCTCTGCCAAGGAAAATGAGTCCACGCACCTTTGGCTTTTCTTAGCCCACAGAAAACGTCCTCCCTCCTTTCACCCCAGCACCAAAGACCTCCCCAGCCAATCTCCAACAGCCCAGATTTTGACAGGACTTTTCTGTACATTCGTTGGACCTGGAAGTCGCCCGAGAAGAAAGAGGGGGAGGGGGAGACGCCAGTTCGGTGTTGTTTACAAGGAGTGAGACATCTAGGATCGGTCCGCGAGGGCGGAGCCGAGGGAGCCGGCACTTCTTCCTCTCCCCACTCTCTCCCCCTTCCCTCCCCAGCCTTCCCCGCGAGCGGACGCGGCAGCCGCCTCTGTCTCGCTTTTTCTTATTTTTCCCCCCTTTCCCCTTCCTTTTTTTTTTTTCCCTTTTTCCCCCTTTCCCCCTTTCACCATTTCCCCTAGGCGGCGCTTCCCCCGGGCAGGGGCAGAGCCGGTCTCACCCCCCGCCTCTCCCCGGCCCCCGCCGCCCTATGGCGAGAGGGAGCCCCCTCCCCACCCGGGCTCGAGCGGCGGTCGGAGGAGCGGCACCGGCGACGGCGGCGGCCTCAGGTCCAGGGTCATCATGGAACTAATTCGCTGACTGACCCACCGGCCGCAGCCGTGCGTCCCGCGCCAGCGCCCCCCGGCCCGGTTCCCCCTCTTCTCCCTCCTCAGGCGGCCCGGTCCTCGTCCCGCGCGCCCCGCCGCCGCGCGCTGAGGAGAATGAGGTGGTAACGGGTCCCCGGATGACCCCGCGTCACCACTGTGAGGCCTACAGCTCTGCCGAGGAGGAGGAGGAGGAGGAGGAAGAGGAGGAAGAGGTGAGGGGGCGGAGGCGGGGGGCTCGACGCGTCTCCGCGACCGGCGCCGGCGCTGGGTCCCCGCCGCCCCCTCCGCGCGCCGCCCGCTTGGCAGCGCCCGCCGTCGCGCGCTCCTCGCCGGAGACCCGCCCCCCCGCGTCCCCCCGCGTCCCCGCGCTGGGGCCCGGGGGGACGCCCCCTTCGTCCTCTCCGGCCGGAAACGGCGCGGCCCCTGCCCGGTTTGAAGACGGCTGTGCTGCGTTCCTGTCGGGCCAGTCTTTCCGTCAGCGAGTAACTTTTTCGTAGCGGCGGCGCCGGGGCCTGTGTCAGTGCACAAAGAAGGGGACACACCCCCACCCTCGGCCCGGCCGCCTCTGCAAAGCCGAGCGAATGCCGAGTGACTGGGGGACTGCCCGTGCTGCGGGGGTCGGGGGAGGGCAGCGGTCCCGGGGTGGGGACGCTCGAGGGGGGGACTTCTGAGTTGCAGCCTGAAGGGCAGGTGAGAATACCGGAATTCTGAACGAGGGCAGAAGCGCTCTGCCGCGTTAGGGGTTCCGTCGCGGAGCCTTTCGCCAGGGCAGCGGCATGGTGGAAGGTATGGCGGGAGGTCGCTGGATTCAGACTGTGCAGTCTCTGTCGGCCTGAAGTGTTGAGATTTCATCCTGTCCCTGGACAGCCACTCAACTTTGGAGCCGCAGCGCATGATGTCAAATAACACCGCCACTTGATGAGGCTGATCGTCCGCCAGGCACTCCGTTAGGTGGCTTGCAAGTCGTTTAATCCTCCGAAGGCCTCTCGAGGCAGGCCGTAGGAGCCTCGCTTTACAGATGAGGAAAACCGAGATACCGCAGGATTAGGTAACCTTCCCCTCGGCTAATACGGCTGGGATCCCTTGGCCGGAATTCAGTCTGACCGTGTCCTGGAAATGAGTTCGCTGAAAAGACAGTAGTGTTACCTGCTTCTAGCTTTTCCAGGTCGCTTGTGGCAGATGAAATAGAAATGGACGAATAGATTAAGAAAGAACTGACAGGGATTCGATTGGCTAATCTGGGACCCGAGAGAGGAGCGGTTCTGAGCTCCTGGGCTGGGAGAAGTTTCTGCATACTGCTGAAGGGCAGATAATAGAATAGAAGGTGAGGTAGAGATGATCTGCAGAACGGACGAAGAGTTTATGTGGCGGTGTGACATCCCGGTAGGTTGGAACGGCACTCTAGAATGTGTCTTAAGATTGGAAACTAAGAGTGTGTCCATGTTTTATTGATTGTTTAAACCTTAAAAATGAGTATTTCCTTCTTGTGCATGTTCCTTCATCTTTAAAATAAGCGTAATGATACCAACTTCATAAAGTTGTAGGAGGATTACATGAGTTAATATGGCACAGCACTCTGAACAGTAGCTGGCGAGTGGTAAGCACTCAAGTGTTTTCACTTAACCAGTGTAAGCTATGATTATTAGGCATAGTGCTAAACTCTGGAGATTGTTTGCTGTCAAGAAACTCAAGGTTAGTGGCAAAGGCATGTCTACAAATCTTCACGGAGCAACTAAGGGTAAAAGTAGAATTATGTCCGAGTATAAATGTAGGAAGGTGGGCACAACTGCACAGTTCCAGACAATCCTGTTCACAGACTCATGGCAATTTTAGGAAGGAGAGTGTGAGCTAGAGGACAGTTCAAGTTGAAAGAAAAATGCGTGGAAAGGCATGGAGATT
This sequence comes from Avahi laniger, assembly GCA_963575035.1. Lineage (NCBI taxonomy): Eukaryota > Metazoa > Chordata > Mammalia > Primates > Indriidae > Avahi > Avahi laniger. The sequence continues at coordinate 8,500 of CAUYSK010114750.1, forward strand.
GAGAAAGAAAGAGGACACTGTTTCGGAACTAGAATTGTAGTTTGTTGTTGCTGGTGCATAAAGTCATGGAGAGAGTAGTAGAACATGAGGTTTTTGTATGGTCACTTTAATCCCTCATTTTAGAAGAGGAACTGAGATCCAGAAGTCAGCACCAGCACAGGATTACTAATGGAGTTTGCATGATGATGATAAATACAATAATTACATATTAATGAAGTTGTTTATATTGTATATCCAGCATGGTGCAGCACTGTCCTTGGAAGAGTAGGAGGCCCTGTATATATATATATATATCTGTAATACAGTGATTTATGCTGTACAATAAGCATTTTATAAACTGTTAGACATTAAACTATTTGATAAGCATGGAGAAAGGAGTAGAAGAAGCAATTGAGAGAATGGGAGGAGAAATGTGAAACTATCAAAGTTAGATGTGTGTGGAATATGTCAACCCTAGCAGTCTTTTTGTTTTTTAATTCTTAGAGACTTTTCTAAAAAAGCATTCAAAATTCTGGATGTGACCAACAGTGAGCATACGATAACAAGATACACTCTACAGTTCTGTTATTAAAACAGTAAAATTGTATTTTAAATGTATTTCTTAGCAGGATTCATTACTCATCTAACTCATAGTCTGTTTTACACATTAGAAAATAGGCTTGTTAACATTTTGCCCCTTTTGTTTTTTCTTTTGTTCTCTCTCCCAATATATAACATGCATTATGACTATTTACTCCTAAATTTTTCACTATGTATTTCCTAAGGATAGGAATATTCTCTCAGGAATCACAGTAAAGTTTTCAATGTTAGTAAATTTAGCATTGATACATTTATTTTTGTGTAATCTACTGTGTTTCAATTGCGTCTTTTGACCCAATGATGACCTTTACAGCATTTATCTCCCTCCAGTTGAGGGTCAGGTATTGCACTTCCATTTCTCCATGACCTCATTTAATCTGAAACATCCCCATAGGTATCCCTCCATTCTTTTTGTCTTTTACTTGCATTATTTATGGCTCATTTTTTTTAAAGTTTAAGAAAATTTGAACTCTCTCCATTTTCTCTGTTCTTATTTCCCTAGTGTGAGCAAAGAATGATTCCTTTTTTTTTTCTATTGATATGATGTATTATATTAATTGATTTCTGAATGTTAGAACAACCTCGCATTCCTGGAACAGATCCCACTTGGTTATGGTGTATAGTACTTTTTTTTTATGTTGCTGAATTTAATTTGCTAGTATATTTTGTTGAGGAGTTTTGCATCTATATTCAGAAGAGATAATCTAGTTTTCTTGTGAAGCCTGCCTGGTATAGGTGGCAGGATAATAACTGGCTCCATACAGTGGGTTGGGAAGGTTTCGTCTTCTGTTTTTTGGAAGAATTTGTAAAAAAATTTAGGTTTTCTGTAAATGTTTGGTAGAATTAACCAGTGAAGCCATCTGAGCATGGAGTGTTCTATGACAGTTTTTAAATTAGTAACTAAATCTCTTTATTTTTTTTTATTTCTTTTTAAGTCAGCCTTATTAGTTTTTTTCTAGGAATTGGTCCATGTCATCTAAATTGTCTGGTTTACTTGCATATAATTGTTCATAAAATTCCTTTATAAGTTTTATTTCTGTAAGATAGGTAGTAACGTCCCTTTTTTATTCCTGATTTTAGTAATTTATTCTCTGTTCCTTTTCTTGGTCAGTCTGAGCTAAAGGTTTGCCAAGTTTGATCCTTTCAGAGTACCAACTTTTCGTTTCATTGATTTTTTTTTCCTATGGTTTTTGATTCTCCAGTTCTTTAATTTCCATTCTAATATTATTCGTTTGCTTCTGATTTGCTTTAGGTACAGTTTGCTTTTTTTTTTCCTCCCATTATGGTGAGGTAGAAGAAGATCTAGGGGAACCTGCAGCCTTGGGGCCACATGTGGCCTTCTGGATCCTTGAGTGTGACCTTTTGACTGAATCCAAATTTTACAGAACAAATCCTTTTGTTCTGTAATTTGTTCTGTGAAGTTTGGATTCGGGTGAGAGGCTGCACTGGGGGATGTGGAGGGCCACATGTGGCCCCAAGGCTTGCAGGTTCCATGAGATGTTCTTTTTTTAATGTAGGCATTTTTAGTATTAATTTCCTCTAAGTACTGCTTTTGTTGAATCTCATAAGTTTTAGTATATTATGTCTTCATTTTCATTCATCTCAAAGTATTTTATCATTTGCCTTGTGAATTCTTTGTTTTAAAAAAGTTGTTATAACATCTAAATATTCAAGTCTTACTAAGGGCCTTAATTGTAAGCAATTGGAGAACAGGAATCCTTTGAACCTGGTCTTACTCCTTTTTACATGATTCTACCCTGTATGTCTTTCTCTGTTCTCATCTATACCTTGAAAAATAATCGTCAAAGGAAACCTTGTAAAGGCAACTTCGTAAAGGAACAGTAATCACTAGTGACAGCCAGTCGTTGGGATGTGTTGAGAAGGCTAGTAGATCTAGTTGGGTGCAGCTAATGACATGAAAGAATTACTTAACTTTGAGGTTTTTGACAAGAGTTTGGAAGAAACTTTTGAACCTGTGAAGTCTAATCTCTATCCAGTATAGACGTTTCTTCTAAATATCTCTTGAACGGTGGTCACCTAGTTTACATTAATTTCTAGGGTTAATATTTATGCCTGTATTAAATGAAATTATAGAGAACCTGCTTATCATATTGTGGAAGATCTGAGAAAAGTATCAAGGCAACAAAATTGGATCTCAGAACATCTCAGCAGAATGCAACAGGGGATAGAATCTAACAAGATGGCTTTTTTTTTTCCCCTGAAGAAAGAATACATTTAAGATTCTGAACAAGGATGTGCTAAAAAAAAAAACAAAAAAAAAACGCCAAAAACCCACTCGCCATGGTGTGGGGCAGGTGGTAGGGGAGGCTGGGCTAACAGTGTACCTGAGAAAGTCTTAGGAGTTTTTGTTGACCATAAATTTTATCTGAATTGATAGTGAGGTGTGGCCTTCAAAAAAAAAAACTAATGACTTCAGATTGCATTTGCAGTAAAACTGGTGCTAATTTAGAAAAACCAAAATGTCATGTGAGGACTATTGAACAGTTTTTCAGCTATGAAATAGATGAATTGGTAAGCATGACAGCAGCCTTCAAACATTGGAAGGACTGGCTTTTGAAAGAGAGATTAGACATCATTGGTTTGTTTGTTTTGTTTTTGGTTGTATGTTTTTATTTTAGGCCCTGATGGTTGAAACTGGAACGATTGGTTGAGTCCCTGTTTTACCAAAGTACTGTGCTGTGGGCACAGTGAATGGTAAAAAGGTGATGTTGGTAGATGTGACTTCAAAGGAATTTATACTTTGGTTAGGGAGATAGTGGAAAGCTGCTTTCAAAGAAGAGAAATCCCATGATTAGAGAATCAAGAGTTTTTGGAAGAAATTACCTTTGAGATGGGTCTTTTAGGATAAGTATTACTTCTTTTCCTTCTCTAAGTTATTTACCTTTTGTCTTCTTAATATGGAAATACTTCATGCTCATTATAGAAAATTTACAAAAACTCAGGAGTTTAAAGACACAAAAATAAAAACTTAATCCAGTTAAGTGGAGGTAGTCTTTAGTACATTGAGTAGCAAGTAGGTAGTGTATGTGCAGTGATTAATAGGAAGGAGGGTAGTAGCTGGAGTTGGGGTAGAATGTGGAAAACGAGATTCGTTATTTTTTTTCTCAAATATTTAATTATCAGAGATTTGGAATTTCTCATGTTAATTTTGGACATGTAAAAAAATTCTTAGATTCCATAAATTTGAAACACATAATAACAGATACATAGTTGAAAAGGTTCAAATAGTTATGTGAAGTTCATAATGAAAAACAGCATTTCCCTGCTACAGGCCTTTCTCACCCATTTCTCACTCCCCAGAGGTTAACGACTCTCAACTCTTCTCTCTTTCTCTTGTTATTTAAGATCACATTTTGAAATAACTTGCCCTCCTCCTTTTGTTTGATATTTCAGTTTTAGATATTATTTATGTATTTACTACTAAGAAATGTAAAGATGTGGCTTTTGTTCTACCCTCTCCCAACACCCATATTTGTGTCCCTTCATCCTCCCAATGTAGTTTTATCACAATGTATGTTGAAATCCCTATCTAGTATTTTCATTATTGTTACATAAATATTGTCATATATTTACTTACATAATCTTTTTTGAAGTTAATTATTTTTTTAGTTGCTTAGCTTTCAGCAAATCTAGCTAAGTCTTTTTATGTTCTTCAGCAGCTTCTCAATCCAGTTTTCTTTTTCTTTTTTTAAGTTTTGAGACAGAATCTCACTCTGTTGCCCAGGCTGCAGTGCAATGGTACGATCATAGCTCACTGCAGCCTCGAATTCCAGCCTCAAGCAGTCTTCCCACCTCAGCCTCCCGAGTAGCTGGGATTACAGCTTTGGGCCACCATGCTTGACTGTCAATCCGATATTTTACACACAGTCAGATCTCTCAAATCTGTAGTTTCCTTTTTTTTCTTTCTTTCTTTCTTTTTATTTATATTCTTTTTTCTTTTTTATATGTACTTTTTTCCTCCTTCTTTTAGGTTGACACCAATCTCTGAAAGCAACCTTTTTTTTTTTTTTTTTTTTTTTTTAAAAAAAAAGAAAACCTAGAGACTTTTCTCTTGGACTCTCAGTTGCCCTGTACCACTAGACTGTTGCTCTTTAGGCTTATTGCTCATTTTAGAGTGACATTCCCTGTAGTGTGGAGCTTTCTAGATCAGAACAGTCAGGTTAAAACTTCATACATTGATGGAAATCTTCCTTTTCTGCACTTTCCATTACAGTATCCACTAAGCCACATGTGTCTGTGGAAGTGGAGCCGACGTGACTGAAGAATTGATTTTTAAACTTTATTCACTTTAAATACACATGTGTAGCTAGTGGACACTGAAGCACAATTTAAGATGATTTTGTACTTAAGGGATGGTTTCATACTGAAGAAATGGGAATGGATAGGATTTAATGTAATTGATATAATTTTTTTTTTGTACACAGCACTTTTTTTTTTATTTCAGCATATTATGGGGGATATAGTTTTTTTAAATGAAGAAAACAAGTTAGTGACCCTTATCTGATTAGGTTATTAAGAGGAATGTTTGGATCAACTACTGCTTTATTTAATTTCAGAGACAGAGTCTCTGTCATCCAGGCTGGAGTGCAGTGGTGCAATTATAGCTCACTATAACCTTGAACTCCTGAGCTCAGTCCTCCTAATTAGCTAGGGCTACAGGTGCTGGCCACCACACCCAGCTAATTTTTTAAATTTTTGGTAGACATGGGGGTCCCACTATGTTGCCTAGATTGGCCTCGAACTCCTGGCCTCAAGGAATCCTCCTGCCTCAGCCTCCCAAAACATGAATCGACTACTCAGAATTCTTAATATAAAAAACCAGTGACAAAAACTGTTGACAGTTTGACACAGTGTTAACATTTTTTGATCAGAGTCCAAAGATTCTATCAGTTATATATGGCCTTGTTTTTATTCTCTTTATAACTGAATTTCAGACATAAAATGAGAATGTTTTAGAAAACTGATTATTATTGTAACATTTTAATATGATATTTTAAAGAGCTCTAAAATCCTATACTGCCTCTAACATTGTTATAATATTTTGTTCTATGAATTGCTTAATAAGTACCAACATTTATATATATAATGTACTTATCCTATAATTAAATAAACATACTTGATTTTATAGGTAGCTACATCAGGCTGGGTGGCAGGCAGATCCAAAGGATATCATGAAGTTTCCAGGACCTTTGGAAAACCAGAGATTGTCTTTCCTGTTGGAAAAGGCAATCTCTAGGGAAGCCCAGATGTGGAAGGTCAGTGTGCCGAAAATGCCTACAAATCAGGTAATGATTTCTCTCTTTAGATAAGTATTATTGGAAATTAGTGTACTACTGCCATGTATTACAGTATCTTGGTACTGTATTGGAGGAATATGTACCATTAAAGGATATGCTCTATGGGGAACATCTTGTTTCTTTTTGAAAAAAGAGTTTACTGTTTTTGTTTACATGTTATATTTTGTCGTTATCTGAGTTACAGCTTTAGGAAGATATTTAAGTTCTCTTTCCTTGTAGTCTAATATAGTAGTAAGCCTTCTTATTTATTTTTTTATTTTTGCTAATCTTCTTTGCCATATGATTCCAATTTTAGTATCTGCACTGCCAAAGTGAGCACATAAACCTTCTTTATTTCTAGATATTTAGTTAGCCACAGAGACTGAACATCTTCATACCATTGTCTTTAGTGAACAAAAAATTGCTCTTCTTTTCATCAATATTTATAAAGAGTTCAAGTGAACTATTCAGGTATTACCAGAGTTGGAGTTTTTTTTGGGAAGTATCCAGCTGATCTCAATTACTGTTGGCTGTATGCCTTTTCTTTTAGAAATTTTTACAGTTCTGTCATACAGTTATTTTCTTTTTACAAATCATCATGAAGCTTATCCACTGCACAAGTTTATAAGATGCCTTACACATCTGTTTATCCCTAGTACTTAATGTAGTGATTGGGATATAAAATAGTGGCCAAGAAATTTTTTATATGCATGAGTGAATGAATGACAAATACATAAGTTCCTCCTGTGTTCTTTTAGGTTATGATAGCATGCAGTATTATAATTTCCTGGTGATTTCGGAGTTTCTTTGATAGGATACAGTTATGTCATTTTTGTTTACTGGCATATAATAGGCTCATAGTTAAAATTTGTTGAATGAATGGTGATTATCTTTTTTTTATGGTTCATTCAAGTACCTTACTGTGTTCTTGGCACTTGTAGAGAAGTTCTTTTATATAATAGAATTTTCAGTTCGTGACAATTTTGTTATGTGAATTTGGGGAAAAAATTGAAAACTAGTCAAAGTGATACACATTTCAGGTATTCTCAATTTATTTTGCTAAAATACTTTTGATTTACAAAGATAAAACTCTGCCACAAACTTTATATAAAAATGATTTTTATTAGAATTTTGGAACTATAAGGAATCTTAAAGCCATCTAATTATGCGGTTTCCAAATACAGGATCTTGAACCATTAGACTAATAGGTGTGTCAGAATCACCCAGGAGGCTTCCTTAAAAATAGATTCTAGGCCCCGCTACCAGACCTATTGGGCTTGTGGTGGCAGCTATGGATATTTGTATTTTTAAAAAGTTTCATACTGTTATGGATATGTGTTCATTTTGGGAATGACAGAAGTAGTCTCACTACACAGTAAAATAAAAGTTTTCCCTTGACATTTCTGGTAAGTGGTTTTACTTTTTCTAGGTATATATACTCCTTTGTTTTTCCAAAATGATGACATTTCAGATGTCGTCATTAATGAACAATAAAGTGAGACTTATTACCTCATTTTATCTTGGCTTGGTAATTTCACTAATGTAGCCGTAAACTATTTTTGTTTCAGCAGCAATGTCATGTTGGTTTATATGGCACTTTTTCTTTAAAATCTTGTTTTTATCTCTATTTTTAAGCATTTTTTTTGTTGACTATATGTATTGCAGGTATCTTCTTCTGGTCTGTGACTTGCATTTTGACTCCATTTGTGTTGGTCTTTGAGTAGTAATAAAAGTTCTTAATTTTAATGACCAAATTATCAATTTTTTTCTTCCTTTTTGCTTAGTCCTTTTAAAGAAATGTTTACCTAATTTAAGGTAATAAAGATATTGTTTGTGCTTTCTTCTGGAAACTTTATCTTTCACATCTAGATTTACGTTCCAGTTGGAATTGATTTTTTTTCTTTTGGTATGATGTGAAGTAGCAGTCAATCATTTTTCTCCATATAGATGTTACCAAAAGCTCAGCACTTGTTTTTGAGCCCTCATCAGAAGAACAAGAGAACACGTGGTTTGAGGAGAAGGAAAGAGAAGTTTATTACTTTGCCAATAAAGGAGGAAAAATGGTTAGACCTTCTCATCTCAAAAACCAGATTTCCTAAACATAAGCAGAAATACAAAGCTTTTAAAGGGAGAGACCCTTCAGTTCTAGGCTATTGCGGTTAGCTATTCTAATTGTCCCATCTCTACCAAAGACAAAGGCCTACGGTGGGGGGGCCCAGGCTGATAGTAGCCTGGGATGCAAGAACAAAGGCCTTCTCCCTGATCCTCCCAACCACTGCTGGGGGGCAGGGATGCAGGTTCAGGTCTCAAAAAGAGTGAGGTAAGTTTTAAAGAGACAAAATATTTTTGCTGTTTTTTCAGGCCATTCCCTGTTACATAGATAACTAGCATCATTTATTTAAAAGGCATATTTCTCCAATGTACTTTTGTCATAAATCAGATGACCACTGTATATGTGTAGAAATATATTCATGGGTCTGTTTCTTATCTTCGTTCTCATCATTGGTCTGTTTGCCTTTCTCTGAGTTAATGCCACACTGTCTTAATTATCATAGTAATATAGTAAGACTTTGTTGTGTGGTATAAACTTTGCTTAAGATTGTCTTGGCTATTTTTAGCCCTTGCCTCTCTGTGTATCTTTTAAAATATACTTGTCAATTTTAAAAAAAGAAATTGTGGAGGTTTTAGTTTTATTGACTCTATAGGTCAGTGGAGAGAATTGACACTTTTACAGTTTGACTATTCCGATCCATGAACATGTCTCCATTTTATAAAAGGTTGTCTTCAGTTTCTTTTAATAATGTTTCGTAGTTTAAGCTTATTTCTGGATATTTGATTATTGATGCTATTATAAATGGTATGATTTAAAAATTTTTATTTTTTATATACTTGTTTCTATAGTGGTAGTATATAGAAATAAAATTAATTTTTTTAAAATAAATGTATAAATAATAATAATAATTATTATTATTTTTTTGGCTACAGAGTCTTGTTCTGTCACCCGGGCTAGATTACAGTGATGTCATTGTAGCTCACAGCAACCTCACACTCCTGGGCTCGGGCAATCCTCCTGCCTCAGCCTCCCAAGTAGCTGGGACTTCAGGCGTATGCCACCATGTGTGGCTGATTTTTTTCTATTTTTAGCAGAGATGGGGTCTCACTCTTGCTCAGGCTGATCTCAACTCCTAAGCTCAAACAGTCCTGTCTCAGCTTCCCAGAGTGCTAGGATTACAGATGTGAGCCACCTCGCCTGGCCTACACATTGGGTTCTTTTTTTTCTTTTGAGACGGAGTCTCACTCTGTTGCCTGGGCTAGAGTGCTGTGGCATTGGCCTAGCTCGCAGCAACCTGAAACTCCTGGGCTCAAGCGATCCTCCTGCCTCAGCCTTCTAAGTAGATGGAACTAACAGGCACGTGCCACCATGCCCGGCTAATTTTTTCTATTTTTAGTTGTTTGGCTAATTTCTTTCTATTTATAGTAGAGAAAGGGTCTCACTCTTGCTCAGGCTGGTTTCAAAACTCCTGAGCTCAAGCAATCCTCCCACCTCGGCCTCCCAGAGTGTTAGGATTACAGGCGTGAAACAACACGCCTGGCCCACACTGAGTTCTTAATTTCAGTTATTATATTTTTCAGATTGAGAGCTTCCCCTTGAATTTTTTTTTAATACACTTCATTTCTCTAGTGAAATTCTTCATCTTTTCATCTATTTTCCTTTTCCTTTTTTTATATTAAGTTTTATCTTGATAAAGATCTAGATCTTTCTGTTGCCTGTTTTTTTTCTCCTCTTGGTTTTTGTTCACTTGGTTCTTTCTCTTGCCAACAATGTTTGATTCAATGCTGAACACTGTGTATGAAAAATTGTAGAGACTCTAGATGATGACACCTTCTTCCATAGAGGGTTCTGTCTTCCCTCTGGCGGGCTGACTGAGTCACGGAGTAATCACTTTACTCCAGGGAGGGACTGAGCTGACAGGAGGCTGCATTGGAGTTGGGTGTGGCTTCATCTACCTCTGATTTGCACCAGGTCCTAAAGGGGAGCCAAAGGTTCTAACAGAGCTTGGAGTATTCACTAGGACCCTTTATTTCTGAGGGGTGCTGAACTCTGCTCTGAACTCATTCTTTTCAGAAATTTTCTGCATAGCTTCTTTAGATCCCTGTCCTATGTACCTTCAGAATTTTATTTAAAAAATATCAAGGGGAAAATGAGCTGAGTGTCACATGCAGATCTCTGACCTTCCCCCTCCCAACTAGGTTCTTGGCTCCTCAAGTCTCCAAATTTTGTCTCTAGCCCTGTAAGACTCCTAAAAACTCTATTGGCTTACTGTAGCCTTTTGCCCTACTCACAGGATGGGCAAATACCCTTAAGGAAAAGCTATTACAGAGTGTTGACTCATCTCTTCTTGTTACCTCCTCTCCAGAATCTTGGCTTCTCAAGACCTGGTTGTCCTAGCAGTCCTGGTGCCTTTAAAAACAGGTTGTTGTTTATAGCTTTCCTAGTTTAATCTTAGGGGGAGTGTAGGTTTGCTCCTACCTACTTCATCATAGCCATAAATTTAATTTTTTAAAAAAAATGTTGCACATAAGGTGTGACAAGAGATGTGGGAGCACAGGAAAGTACTTAGCTCAGCTTGAATTATCAGGAAAAGTGTCTGGTGTGGAGTGACCATTGAAATAACTCTTGAAGGATATAAAAAGGCAGGTGAAATAGAGAAGGGAGTGTGTTCCAACCAGAAGGAACGATATAAACAAAGGAGCAGTGGTGTAAAATAACATGGGACAAGGAAGAATCATAAATACAAGCTCTGCTTTTACAGTATGAAGTTTAAGACAGAAAGTGATAGAGGATGTGTGAGGCTGGAGATAGGTCATAGAGGGATTTGTATGCCATGCCTGAGGGATTGTATTTAATCTTTTAGGTAATGGTAAACTTTTTAGAGTTTAAAGCTGTGTTTTAATAAAGAGGCTAGTAGTATGTGAAATATAATACAATATGGTAGCCTGTGTTAATCAGTCTATTATAAATTCTCTTTGGGATTATTTGTTCAACTAAATTTCTGAATCCTTTTAACCCTATTTGAGCAATCCATATGGGGGAAAAACAGTTTCCTTGATGAAATCAGGAAATGCTGTTTGGAGGGACACGCTCTCTCACTCTCGCTCTCTTCTTTCGTTCTTTATTTTTAGATGAATGGAATTCATCTAAATGCGTTTTAGATGAATGGAATTGCTTAGGCACAGAACTAACTTTTCGAGAGCTTGTTTAGAGGTTCCTGCAGGGGAGCGCAGCTACTCATAAACCCTTGAACGAAGAATGGTCCTCCTCTACTGGGGAAGGTCATCCTCTTCCACCAAGCTCGCAGCTTCAGGAGGGAAGCACATGGAGCAGTGAGGGAGGAGAAGGACACCCGCCTAGCCAGCCAGATCAGCCAGCTGAATCAACCCTGGCGATCAGTGGGGTGACTGATGTCACAGCCAGATGGCCCTCACATCCCACAACTAACTTTTTGTAACACTATGCTGGTACTGTTTAGTACATGTTTGAATTGATTTGAAAAAGTAATCTTAGTCTAAGTATTAGTTCAGTTAGAGTGGGTTTTCAGACTATTATCTTTTGGATTTTTTTGTTATTGCTTGTTTTGGTTAGTGATGATAACCCTGGCCATCAAGGATTGCTTTCTTGGCCCTATCCTTAAATTTTTTTTTTTTTTTTTTTTTTTTGAGGCCGTGTCTGCCTATGTTGCCCGGGCACTCGGGCTGGAGTGCCGTGGCGTCAGCCTAGCTCACAGCAACCTCTCACTCCTGGGCTCAAGTGATCCTCCTGCCTCAGCCTCCCGAGTAGCTGGGACTACAGGCATGTGCCACTGTGCCCGGCTAATTTTTTCTATTTTTAGTTGTTTGGCTCATTCCTTTCTATTTATAGTAGAGACGGGGTTTCGCTCTTGCTTAGGCTGGTCTCGAACTCCTGAGCTCAAGCAATCCTCCCACCTCGGCCTCCCAGAGTGTTATGGTTATAGGCGTGAGCCACCGTGCCCGGCCCCATCCTTAAATTTTAATATAAGGTATATTAAAGTTCAAAGATATTGTCATGATCTCTTTCATGACTATTTGTATAATGTTTAAAAGAATTATTCATACATAATTTGTAAATTTGTATTGTCCGACATCATTAGTCAATCAGTTTAGAGGTGGGAAAGGAGAAAACTAATATTTGAGTGCCTTTTGCATCCTATATGTGTGCATTCTGTATATGTAGCATTTAATTATCTAACTGTAATATGGTAATCTCCATGTAACTGTGTTCCCTTCTGTTATATGCCATCTTTTGTGATTCTTACTACATTTATATGTTTGTTACTTATTTCATGCCAAACACCAAATAATGACATTATTTAATGTAATCTGTCTTTCAGAGATATTTTTTCTTCCATACTCCCCATTGTATCTCTCACCTAAAGGTAGAATTACTGGTATTCATGGCTTTTGTAGATCATTGTTCCTTTCGTCTCCCTAAAAGCCTACCCAGTTTCATCAGATTATATCACCACCTTGCTTTGTGTGAATTTATTTTCTTGTCATTGATTTGTTTGGCTGCTTACTTAACGTTACTTTTTCCCTTATTTGTTTTGGCATTTTAGATAAAAGTTCATCTTGGTAGGAATTTAATTTCTCTTGAATGCTTAACTTTCTCCACCCAGAAGTTTGTGACTGCCTTCACCTTGGTTCCCAGAGACCTTTATGTGCCCCTAGTCCAGAAGTAGATCTTAAAATAGCACCTCAGGGCTCTGTGGAAATATGGGATATTGTAGAACTTATGACCGTACTAATAGTTGCTTGATCCCGGTCCTAGCAGTAAAGCTGTGTCTGCTTCCTCTCATCTCCTAGAGAAATCATAGCTCCAGATAGTGGTGTTTTGCTCCCTTTTTCAGACTCTTATAGTGAGAGGGAGAATCCAACTCCTGGCTTTAGTAGCCTGACTCCAGTTTCCTCTGTCATATTGGACAGTAGTGTGCAGGATATAAATTCCCTTGCTGCTCTGTGCACCTGGAACCCATCAAGCTCACATCTTTAGTTCTTGTTCCCTTTTTGACTCATAGAATTGTATGACTGATTCTCAGAGTATCAGTTTCAGGCAGTCTCTTCTCCCCACCATGATTTTATTTGTAAGTCTGAGGAACTTAACTAGAAGTTATTGCCTGGAGGTTGTCATCATTACTGTCCTTTAGAGTAAAATTCACAGGCTTAAAAATGTGGCTCTTTTCCTCTTAGTGCAAATAATCACCCCCTCTCCTCACTTTTGAAGCTTTTAAAGTACAAGTTAGTTGTCTTTTCTAAGAAGCTTTCACTTTATTCCCAAACTGGGCCAGGTGCCCTTCCAGTGTGCTCCCCAGAACCCTGTGCATATCTTCCAGTGTGCTCCCCAGAACCCCGTGCATATCTCTGTTTTAATGCTTACCATATTTTATTGACATTTTCTGATTGTCTACTTCACCGTAAGACTTTAAGTTTTGGAGTTTAAACAGCGATTTTTTTTTTCTTTCATTCACCAGCTTAATAATGAGATATTAGTATAAGAGATTGTAAATTGTCTTTATCTTATTTTCTTGTTAGTATTTTTTATGCATTATTCTAGTGTCTTTTTTTATTTGCCAAAGGGAATTGACTAGAAGGTGCATGTATTGCAGTTAACCTTTAAAAATATCAGTTATAAGTGAGGTTAGAGCTAGATGTAAAAATTATGTAAGTGTGATTAATTGGTTTGGCAAGCACAAAAGAACGCTTTGTCTTGCCAAAGCTAGAAAGTAAAATGCTAGAAGGTAAAGAAAGAGGAATTAGAGTAAGCTGAGAAAAGAGATTAGCAGATGCAGTAGCAGAGGTTATAATGAGCAGCAAGTCATGCATTGTCCACAACACTAGAGGGAAAGTCAAAGGAAGAAAGAATTCCAACTAAAATACCTGTTTGAGGAGATACGTTAGCTCTTAATGCTTCTTTGTGTGATGAATTAATTTCATGAAGTTGACCTTAGTGAGCAGGAAAAAGATTTAAGCTATGAGCTCTGCACTGTCTAAGGAATGAGATAAGTACAATCACACACTACATAATGGCACTTTGGTCCACAATGGACCACAAGTAAGACCTGTGAGATTATAACGGAGCTGAAAAATTTCTGTCATGTGGTGACATCATAGTCGTTGTGATGTCACAATGCATTACTTGTGTTCTTGGTAATGCTGGTGTTGTAGTGTTCAATACCACTTGTAGGATGACTATGTTAATTATATATAGTTTGAAATAGCTAGAAGGAAGGAGGATATTAAATGTTCTTGACACAAATGATAAATATTTGTGATAATGGACATGCTAATTACCCTGATCTGATCACTATAATTATATGTACCGAAATATCTATGTACCTCATAAATATGTACAATTATGATATAACAATTAGAAAAGAAAACAAGCCGGACATGGTAGCAAACACCTGTAGTGCCAGCGACTAGGGAGGCTGAGGCAGAAGGATTGCTTGAAGCCAGGAATTTGAGTTTGCAGAGCATTATAAATGTGTGTGTGAATAGCCACTGCACTCCGGTCCAGGCAACATAGCAAGACCTTGTTTCTTGAAAAAAATTAAAAACAAAGAAAAAAAAGTTAACCGTAAAAGAATATTTGACAGGTCCTTCAGAGATATCCCAGAAGTCATTGTTATGGGAGATGACAACTCCTTGCATGTTGTTGCCCCTGAAGCCCTTCCAGTAGGACAAGATAGGAAGGTAGAGGACAGTGATACCGATGATCCCTGTGTGGGCCCAGGCTAATATGTATGTTTTTGTCTTAGTTTTTAACAAAAAAGTTTTAGATGTTAAAAAAAAAATTAAAAATAGAAAAAGCTTACAGAATCAGGATATAAAAAAATATTTTTGTACAGTTGTACAATGTGTGTTTTAAGCTAAGTGTTATTGCAACAAAGTCAAAAAGTTTAAAAAAGTCAAAAAGTTTATACAGTAAAAAAATTGTAATAAGCTATGGTTAATGTATTATTGAAGAAAGAAAATTTAAAAAAATAAATTTAGTATAGCCTAAATGTACATTGTTTATAAAGTCTACAGTAGTGTGCAGTAATGTCCTAGGCCTTCATATTCACTCACCGTTCACTCACTCACTCACTCACCCCGAGCAACTTCCAGTCCTCCAAGATCCATTCATGGAAAGTGTCCTATACAGGTGTACCATTTTTCTCTTTTATACTGTACTTTTACTGTACCTTTTTTGTGTTTAGGTATACAGATACTTAACCGTTGTGTTACAGTTGCCAACAGTATTCAGTACAGTAACAGGCTGTACAAATTTATAGCTTAGGAGCAATAGACTATATACCATATAGCCTAGGTGTGTAGTTGGCTATACTATCTAGGTTTTATTAAGTGCACTCTGATGTTCACACAATGATGAAATCGCCTAATACATAACACATTTCTTGGAATGTATCCCTGTCATCAAAGGGACACATGACTGTAGTATATTTTTGAAGTAGTTTTCATCAAAAATGGTTATGATGATAAAGACTACAGCGCTTAAATTCACTTGTATTGGAACCCTCACTTATTGAAAATACTCCTTTTTACTAATCACAGAGTTATTTCTGTACTTTGTTGTGTTTACCTGGTGGATAGTACTCATAAGGATCTGTTTAATTTGGCTTTAGTAGATTACTAGTTTTGTTTAATGACCGTGAAACTCAAGAGTAGAGGTATCTCAATAACTAGTGCCGGCAAGGATGTGGAGAAAGGGGAACCCTCTTATACTGTTGGTAGAAATGTAAATTAGTACAACCACTATGGAGAACAGTGTGGCGGTTCCTGAAAAACCTAAAAATAGAACTACCATATGACCCAGCAATCCCACTTCTAGATATATATCCAAAAAAAGGAAATCAGTATATCAAAAAGATACCTGCACTCCTGTGTTTATCGCAGCATGATCACAGTAGCCAAGATTTGGAATCGACCTAAGTGTCCACCAACAGATGAATGGATAAAGCAATTGTGGTACATATGCACAGTGGAATATCATATAGCCACAAAAAGAATGCAGTCCTGCCATATGCAACAACACGGATAGAACTGGAGAACATTAACATTAAGTGAAGTAAGCCAAGCACAGGAAGACAAATCTCATATGTTCTCACTCACATGTGGGAGCTAAATATTAAAACAATTGATCTCATGGAGACAGAGCAGAATGATGGTTACCAGAGGCTGGAAAGGGTAATGGGGGAGGAGATAAAGTGGAGATGGTTAATTGGTTCAAAAATATGGTTATTAATAGATAGAATGAACAATATTTGATAGTACAGCAAAGTGACTATAATGAACAATAAGGTATACTTTAAAATAACTAAAAGAGTGGAATTCTAGTTCTAATAGGAAGAAATCATGAATGCTTGAAGTGATGGATACCCTAGTTACCCTGATTTGATTAATACAGATTGTATGCCTGTATCAAAACATCACATGTACTGTATAAAGATATACAACTATTACGTACCCACAGTAATTAAAATTAAAAAAAAATGATAACGGTATGTAATCATTATTGTTTTAAAGTATATACCTTCTAAAAATTAAGCCCCTACTTAGCAGTTAAAAATAGTATGTAGGAAGATCAGAACAACAATATTTTGTGTTTGTGGAACTCTTTCCACATAGTAATTTAGTTTAAGTTAATTTCCTCTTTGATATTTTTTCATAATCTTTAATTGTGTAATTCATCTGTTGTCCTTGGTGTCTTTCATTTATTACTATTGATTTTAGTTTTTTTTTTTTTAATGGGCTAACATTCTGCTATCATAGTCCATTTATATATCCTTAGATAAGTTAAAGGCTATTTGCTGCCTTAAAAAGAAATTCATTATATTTTCTTATTCTCAAGAATTGAATTGGGACAACTTAATTCCAAAATTACTATCAGTTGATAATAGTGTTACTTTAATTTGAAATGCTGTAGTCTCTGAACATCTCAATTTAATTAAGCTGTAGATATTTGGTGAGATGACATAGTGAAGATTTTAATAAAGAGTTAAGGATATTGGATTTTGATATTAAATGCAATAACTAACACATGAAGTTTTATCTTCACCTATCTCAAGTTTGATGATTTTGAATAAACTTACAAACATTTTTAACATATAACACATTTTTTGTAGTATTTGCTAACCTTTTATGAGAGAAAATTGTAAATATACACTTGATAATAACCTGAAACTTTAATTTTAATTTTATTTTTTTAAATTGTTCCCTTATAGAATGTTTCTCCATCCCAGAGAGATGAAGTAATTCAGTGGTTGGCCAAACTCAAGTACCAATTCAACCTTTACCCGGAAACATTTGCTCTGGCTAGCAGTCTTTTGGACAGGTTTTTAGCTACTGTAAAGGTAAATATTTTAAGATACCATTTACACATAACCTCTTGTTTTAGTGTTTATATGCTAAACTGGAGGCTATTAGTAAACATTCTATAAAGTGAAAAGCAGTGGAGAACTTTCCTGGAGAATGGTGTATGTACCCATAGGAAAACATGGTGTTTTCTGCTATTGTTTTAAATTTTTGGAAGTGTTACTGATTGTATTCTATAATTATCTTTTTGCTATAAGTATTCATAGCTTAAACTGTGAAATTTTTGATCTCTTGATTTTCGTATAAACTGCATAGCACTGGCAGAATGTTTAGTCATCTATCATACTTGCTGGACAGTGAATCAGACTAGGAAAGTACAAGCCTATTATACATTTTTCTTTGTCACTAATTTATTGAACATTTATTTATTTATTTTTTGAGACAGAGTCTCACTCTGTTGCCCAGGCTAGAGTGCCATGGCATTAGCCTAGCGCACAGCAACCTCAAACTCCTAGGCTCAAGCAACCCTCCTGCCTCAGCCTCCCAAGGAGCTGGGACTACAGGCATGCGCTACCATGCCCGGCTAATTTTTCCTATATATATTTTTAGTTGTCCAGCTAATTTCTTTCTGTTTTTTTAGTAGAGATGGAGTCTCGCTCTTGCTCAGGCTGGTCTGGAACTCCTGAGCTCAAATGATCCGCCCATCTCAGCCTCCCAGAGTGCTAGGATTACAGGCGTGAGCCACTGCACCCGGCCTGAATATTTATATTGTGTATTTTTCTCAATAATATATAAATACTTTCTAGGGGCATACTTTGGGCTATAACAAGATGTCATAAAACTTTGTTATATTTTTGTTGAATGGCAGCATACAAACCATTAGTAAGTGTTACATTGTTCCTGTTGGTCTGTCCCTGGCTCTGTTAAGTCGTTAATAGTTGGCTCTCAGCATTTTTTTTTTTTTTTGAGACAGAGTCTCACTTTCTTGCCTGGGGCGAGTGCCGTGGCGTCAGCCTAGCTCACAGCAACCTCAAACTCCTGGGCTCAAGCGATCCTACTGCCTCAGCCTCCCAAGTAGCTGGGACTACAG
>CAUYSK010114751.1:0-16796 GCA_963575035.1 Avahi laniger
AGTCCCAGCTACTTGGGAGGCTGAGACAGTAGGATTGCTTGAGTCCAGGAGTTTGAGGTTGCTGTGAGCTAGGCTGATGCCACGGCACTCGCTCCAGGCAAGAGAGTGAGACTCTGTCTCAAAAAAAAAAAAAAAAAAAAACAAATGGTGCTGTAATAACTGGATATACACACACAAAAGGATGAAGTTGGACCTCTACCTCATACCATATACAAAAATTAACTCAAAATGGATAAAAACCTAAGTGTAAAAGCTAAAATATAACACTCTTAGAGGAAAATACAGAAGTGAATCTTGCTGACTTTGGGTTAGACAAAGCCTTCTTAGATATGACACCAAAGGAGCAAGTGACAAAAGAAAAAAATAGATAAATTAAACTTTATCAAAACTAACAACTTCTGTGCCTCAAAAGACACCATCAAGAAAGTGAAAACCAGTCACAAAATGTGATAAAATATTTGCAAATCATATATTTGGGAAAGCACTTGTATACAAACACAACTCAATGCTAAAAAGGCAAATAATCCAATTTGAAAATGAACAAAGGACTCAGACATTTCTCCAAGGAAGGTATATGAATAGCCAACAAGCACATGAAAAGATGCTCAACATCATTCATCATTAGGGAAATACAAATCAATACCACAATGAGATGCCACCTCATACCCAGGAGGATGGCCACTATCAAAAAAATTGAAAATAACAAGTGTTAGCGAGGATGTAGAGAAATTGGAAGCCTTGTCCACTATTGGTGGAAATGTAAAATGGTGCAGCCACTATGGAAAGTAGTATGGTAGCTCCTCAAAGAATTAAAAATAGAATTACCATATATTATCCAGCAGTTCCATTTCTAAGAATACTGTATATCCAAAGGAATTGAAAGCAGGGTCTCATAGAGATATTTGTGCACCCATGTTTGTAGCAACATTATTTACAATAGGCAAAAGGTTAAAGCAACCCAAGTGTCATAGATGGATGAATATGAATGGATAAACAAAATGTGGTATATACTTACAATGGAATACTATTCAGCCTTAAGAAGGAAAGAAATTCCAACACATACTACAACATGGATGAACCTTGAGGACATCATGCTATGTTCAATAAGCCAGTCATAAAAAGACAAATATTGTATGATTCCACTTATAGTGAGTACCTAGAGTAGCCAAATTCAGAGAGATAAAAAGTAAAATGATGGTTTCCAGGGGTTGAGAGGAAGGGAGAATGAAGAGTTACTGTTTAGTGGGTATATTGTTTCAGTTTTGCAAGATGTAAAGAGTCCTGGAGATGGAAGGTGATAATGGTTGTGTAAGGATGTGAATATACTTAATGCCACTGAATTGTACACTTTAAATGGTCACTATGGTAATTTTTATGTTATGTGCATTTTACCATAATTAAAAATATTTATAGGCCGGGCGCAGTGGCTCATGCCTGTAATCCTAGCATTCTGGGAGGCCGAGGTGGGCGGATTGTTTGAGCTCAGGAGTTTGAGACCAGCCTGAGCAAGAGCGAGACCCCGTCTCTACTAAAAAAAATAGAAAGAAATTATCTGGACAACTAAAAATATATAGAAAAAATTAGCCGGGCATGGTGGCACATGCCTGTAGTCCCAGCTACTCGGAAAGCTGAGGCAGGAGGATCGCTTGAGCCCAGGAGTTTGAGGTCGCTGTGAGCTAGGCTAACGCCACGGGACTCACTCTAGCCAGGGCAACAGAGTGAGACTCTGTCTCAAAAAAAAAAAATTTATAAATTGATAAAGGAATAGACATTTCTCCGAAGAAGATATACAAATGGCCAATAAGCATATGAAAAGATGCTCAACACTATTAGCCACTAGGAAAATGCAAATCAAAACCATAATGAGATATTACTTCACACCTACTAGGATGGCTATAATACAAAAGACAGATAAAAACAAGTGTTGATGAAGATGTAGAGAAATTGGAACCTTTGTACATTATTGGAAGAATTGTAAAACAGTGCAGCCTCTTTGGAAAACAGTTTGGCAGTTCCTCACAAAGTTAAACATGGAGTTACCATATGTCCCAACAATTCTACCTATATATATATATATATATATATATATATACACACACACACACATATACCCAAAAGAAATGAAAACGTATGTCCAAAATAGTAATGTTCATAGCAACATTATTCATAATGGCTAAAAATTGGAAACAACCAAAAGGAATGGATAAATAAAATGTGGCATATTTATACAATGAGGATGTTATTTGACAATAAAAAGGAATGAAGTACTGATACATGCTACAACATGGACGAACCTTGAAAACACTAGTGAAAGAAGCCAGTTGCAAAAACCCCACATATTTATGGTTTTATTTATATGAAGTGTCCAGAATAGGCTAATCTATAGAGACAGAAAGCAGATTAGTGGTTACCCAGGGCTAGAGGGTTTGGAGGAAATAAGGAGTGTCTACTAACGGCTTACAGGTTTTATTTTGGGGTGATGAAAGTGTTCAAAATTGATTTGGTGACAGTTGCATAATTCTATGAATATACTAAAACCCATTGAACTGTACATTTTTAAATGGGTGAATTGTCTGGTATGTGAATTATTAATATATCTCAATAAAGCAATTAAAATGTGATGATACTCTTCCACACTTAGGAAAATTGAAGATGTATTTATTCCATAGGCATCAGTAGAGCACCTACTACATGCCATGCACTGTGGTAGGCGTTATTGAGCCAAAAAATGAAATTTTACATCACTACTGTCTCAGAATTTATAGTAGAGTATATGTGCATCAATAACTACAACACATGGAAGAAAGTGAGCACTGAGCCCAAAGAGGCACCAAAAGTTATGATGAGGATAAGATCAATTCTTTTTTTTCTTGTTTTGTTTTTGTTTGTAGTAACTTTATTTGCAATAGTGAAACACTGGAAATAAACCTAATGTCCATAAACAGATGAATGGCTAAACAAAGAGTCATATATCCATACAAGACAATGTTGTTCAGAAATAAGAATGAACTACTCATATAAGCATTGTTTATGGATCTCTTACTATGTAACATGAAGGAAACTAGAAAAAAAGTAAACACTTTATGATCCCAATCATAAAATTCTAGAAAATGCAAACCAATCTACTGTGAAAGAATATAAATCAAAAGTGGACTAAAGAAACTGGGATGGATATAAAAGTGCACAAGGAAGCAAAGAAAAGCGGGTGCCCTTTAAAGACTTTTTAAGATTAGGAAACCAGAAGAAGTCAGAAGAAGCCAAATCAGGACTGTAAGGTGGAAGCCTGATGATTTCCCGTGGAAACTCTCACAAAATTGCCCTCGTTTGATGAGAGAAATGAGCAGGAGCATTGTTGTGGTGGTTAATTATTCTCTTGTGAATCTTTCCTGGGCATTTTTCTGCTAAATCTTTGTCTAACTCTCAAAAAACTTTCATAATAATCAGATGTTACCATTTTTTGGCTCTCCAGAAAGTCGGCAAGCAAAATGCCTTGAGTATCCCAAACAACTGCTATCATGACCTTTGCTCTTGACCGGTCCACTTTTGCCTCAACTGGATCACTTCCACCTCTTGGCAGCCATTACTTTGATTGTGATTTCTCTTCAGGATCTCACTGATAAAGCCACGTTTCATCTCTTGTTACAATTCTCTGAAGAAATGCTTCAAGATCTTGGTCCCCCTTGTTTAAAATTTCCATTGAAAGCTCTGCTCTTGCCTGTAGCTGACGTGAGTGCAGCAATTTTGGCACCCATTGAGTGGAAAGTTTGCTTAACTTTAATTTTTTGTCAGAATTGTGTACACTGAACCAGTTGAGATGTTCAAGGTGTTGGCTATTGTTTCTGCTGTTAATTGTCGGTCCTCTTCCGTTAGAGTATGAACAAGATAAATTTTTTCCTCACTAATTAATGTGGATGGTATGCTGCCGTGGGCTTCATCTTCAATATTGTCTCATTCCTTCTTAAAATGATTTATCCATTTGTAAACTGCTGGTTTCTTTGGGGCATTATCCCCATAAACGTTTTGTAAAGGAGCAATGATTTCACCATTCTTCTACCCAACCTTCACCATAAATTTGATGTTTATTCTTGCTTCAGTTTTAGCAGAATTCATGTTGCTCTGATAGGGGCTCTTTTCAAACTGATGTCTTATCCTTCTTAATGCCTCAAACTAGATCCTGTTCAGACATGTTATAACAAATTAGTCTGAGTTTATTTTAGTACAAAAAATTTTTGAAATCCTGGCCGGGCACGGTGGCTCACGCCTGTAATCCTAGCCCTCTGGGAGGCCGAGGCGGGCGGATTGTTTGAGCTCAGGAGTTCGAGACCAGCCTGAGCAAGAGTGAGATCCCATCTCTACTAAAAAAATAGAAAGAAATTATCTGGACAACTAAAAATATATAGAAAAAATGAGCCAGGCATGGTGGCGCATGCCTGTAGTCCCAGCTACTCAGGAGGCTGAGGCAGGAGGATGGCTTGAGCCCAGGAGTTTGAGGTTGCTGTGAGCTAGACTGACATCATGGGACTCACTCTAGCCAGGGCAACAGAGTGAGACTCTGTCTAAAAAAAAAAAATTTTTTTGAAATCCATGTGTAGTTTTTTCATAATATACACTTTCCATGAACTTTTTGAAGTCCCTTCATAAAATTAAAATACAATATAACTATATAGTGTTGATTTGTTAGATCTAGTGCTCTTCTAGCATAAGAAGTCAATAGATGATGTCTGGAACTGATGAGTCTATAAATAACAATAAAATCATATTTTAAAGGAATAGGGTCATAATTACTAGAAGAAACAGCTAGAAATATTTAAGTGTCTGCTTTTGTGGAGCAGAACTAGGGTGTGGTAAAGGGTGGGTAGGGGGACTGTGATTTTTTTATTATATGACTTTTGATTCTGAATTATTTTTTTATTATATAAATAAATTCTATTAATACATATTTTAAATTATGCAATTATAAAAATAAAGAAATCTAACTCCGGATGTGTTGTAAAGGTTTACCTGGAGAGGGTAGAAACATAATTAGAAGGGTAGTTTCATAGTCCTGACAACAGATAAGAGTCTGAACTAGGCTGGTTAGACAAACAAATATTTAACAAGATTATATTAGTCCATTTTGCATCACTATAAAGGAAATACTTGAGGCTGGGTAATTTATAAAGAAAACAGATTTATTTGGCTCATGGTTCAGCAGGCTGTAAAAAGAAGCATTGCACTAGCATCTGCCTCCAGTGAGGGCTTCTGGGAGCTTCCAATGAAGGCAGAAGGTGAAGGGGGAGCAGGAGTGTCGCATGGCGAGAGAAGGAGCAAGGGAGGGAAGAGGCGGTGTCGGGCTCCTTTAAACAAACAGCTCTCACGTGAACTGATAAAGCGAGAACTCACTCATTATCGTTGGGGGGGGGCAGTAAGTTATGCAGGAGGGAGTCTTCCCCTATGACCCAAACACCTCCCACCAGGCCCCACCTCCAACACTGGGGATCGAATTTCAACATGAGATTTGGAGGGAACAGTATTCAAACTATATCATAGTTCTTTTTGAATGATCTGTGAAAAATAGTAAAAATAAAATTAAAAAAACTATATCATAGATTTATTGACTTCATATTCATGAAGACCTTTCTCTTTTAGGAGTCTTATTAGAATGTAGTCTCCTTCAGAGTAAGGACCTTATCTATTTTGTTAACTGCTGTATCTTCAGCATCTAACACAGTGCCTGACACATATAGGAGCTCAATAAATATTTGTTGAATGAATGAATGAATGAACGAACAAATCTTGGCACATTTCTGCAAGGGCAAATTGTATTCTTTCTGATTCCTAAGGTGATGCTTATTAATAAAAACAATGCTTTCATAGATGACAACAAAATAATGACCATGCCACTCCTGTCTCTTCTTTCCTCAAACAAGACAGAAAGGGGAGGAGACCCACTTAATCTTATGGAAAGCAGGGTAATATTCTCAGGAACACAGATGAGATCTGTAGCTGTGATGTACATATTCCCAGGTAAATGGTTAAAGGGAATAGTGGGTAGGACTTGTTTTATTTGTACCTAAGTGTTTAGTGATTCCAAGATTCCATTCTCTTTATCTTTAGCAAATAGACCTCGATCAAATGCATAATTGAAAAGCCATAATCTGAATATTCTTCATGTAAGGTGTTTTAACAGAATTTTGTACAAAATCACCACAGGCTTAGCTGGAATTTGAGAAAGTAATATTCAAGAGGCTAAGTGTCTGAGAATATATCAAGTTATACAACTGCCTGTAAGCAGTGCCAAAGGAGTTTTGCATCGATATATTATCTTATTATAGAAAATAAGAAAGAGATGTTGGCTACTTCTAGCTGAAAACAACTGAACATGTGCTTAGACTGCAAGCCCACTTCCTGAATAATCTTGGAACTCTGAAGATTGAACTTTCAAGCAGATGTCCTACTGGCAAAGGACACAAGCAAGGCTAGATTTTTTTGTATAAACCCCACCATCTCAGCAATTGCTAGGCAGGTTACAGACAAAATTACCTCATTCATGTGTAGTGGTTGCACTCCCTAGACATTTAAGTTTACGGCCTTATTATCTTAGTATGGCATGATATCGTATCCACAAAATAAAGAATATCTGTTAACTGCGTAAGACAAGTTACCAGGGCAAGAAGCCGGTTGCAGGGGAGGAAGACAAGAATCATGTTAGTGGTAGTGAGGTGCAAGCTGGAGACTCGACTTGGTTCCCCTCCCTCCCTCTCCACTTGCACACATCGATTTCCCAATATCCTCAGCCAGGTCCACTCAGACACAACTCTCAGCAGCTGCTCCACCTCTGACAATACTCCTTCAAAATTTTGGACCCTCCTGCTTTGCTCCAACTTGTAGCGATTAACCCTATTCATTCCTGTTAACCACTGGAATTTCTAAGCTAGTCAATGTAGCCTGTGTTATGTGGTTTGGTTTCACTGCTACTTTTATAATAAGAAAAAGGTTTTTTAAATTAAGAGTTGGGAGAATGCTCAAAAATAAGAGGCCATTTGTATTTTCTCAGAGCACACAAAACATAAAATATGTTTCTCAACATTGCAGCTGCTAAATAACACAAATAGTTTTCCAGTCTCCTAAACATTTGCTTATGCTCTTCTGCATTCCTATGATACCACTCAAAAGTTGTGCTGAAATCCTCCATGATTTAGGTGCACAACAGGAATAGGAAAGACCGTTTCTCAATTATTCCTATTTAGAATCACCAGTAATTCTTTGGAATTACCATCATAATTCTAGACTTAAACAGTTAAATGCAAGTGGTGTTTACTCAGGAAGTGGTGACCATGGTGTCTTGTCCTAAACATGAAAGCGAAGGCTCTGTCATTCATCTGGTGTCAGTGCCGGCGCTGGGGACTGGGGATGTGGAAGTGGACAAGATGGACCTGGTCCATGTCCTCATGGAGCTCACAATCTAGTAGGGAGAGTCAGACCATAACCAAGGGCTCAAAGAAAGAGCCTTTCAGGTTGTGATCAGAGCTGTGGTGGAAATAAACGGGATGGAATGGTAACAGTCACTGAGCGGTACTACTATGGAGATTCGACATTCTCCATATGCCTAGGATAGCCTTTCCCTGAGAAGATTTCAGCCTGGAGAAGGAGACAGACCAAAAACAAGAAGACAAATAAATAACCTAATTGCAGGTTATGAAAAAGAAACAAATATGAACAAACGGTGATCAGAGAAGCCCTCTCTGTGAGGAGGTGCTATGTCAGTTGAGGCCTCATGGAGGAGAAGGAACCAACTGAGCCCAGAGCTGGAGAAAGAATATTCCAAGCAGTGGGATCAAAAAAATCTAAGATGGGGAAAAGCCAGACATTTCCAGAAAGGAAGCCAATATGGCCTATGGAATAAGAGGGAGAATGGAACAAAATGAAATTGGAGAGACAAACTAGGGCCAGTTTCCTTTTGGGCCCTCCAGCCCCACGGTGAGGAGTGGGAGTCTCATACTGAGTGCGCTGAGAAAATGGAAAAATTGCCTACAGTTTCCTATTCCTTGGCCTTCTGTTCCAGAGGGACTCCTTCTCATTGGGCAGATGGGTACTGGATGTCTGTGAGAAATGATAAATGCCTGAAAGCACAATAAATTAGCATTGGCCTTAAAAATTTCAAAGATATTTAACTGGGTATTTGAATACAGTAGTTACATGCAAGCCTATTCTTGGAGATTGTTATGGCCAAGTAACCTAGTAAGTCAAGTGGAGCCTGAGTCCATTCCCTTTTCCCTCTCTCTAAAATGGTTGACAGAAATGATGTGTCCAACACAGAGTAGAATTTGTTATGTTCATACTGCCTTCCTCCGTTAATAAGTAACTAAGGTAGTGGGTTTGATCAGTTGCATGCTACCTCCTTCCAAAGAAGATGTGAGGTGGGTCACATCAACCTATATATAATATAATAGGATAAAAAAACAATAGATAAAATTCACGACCAAGGAAAAATATAGGTAGGCAAATAAAACAAACTGAAAGTAAAGTTAAAATAGTGTGCTGAAATGCCACAAGTGGATCACAAACCTGGCTCCGTGCTTCCTGGTGGACAAAGAAAAGAAGGAAGCAAGACAAAGTTCATACTGTCTATGAGATGCACTATAGTTTTGCTCAGGATAAGTGCAGCTTTTCATGGCATAGGAGCCTGAGAGAAATTTCTTTCTTGGGTTCTGTTAGGTTGGGGACATTGTGCTCAAGTGGACCTATGCCTTTTTTCAAAAGTAGCTTTATTAAGGTATATTCACATACCATAAAATTCACCTGTTTTAAGTGCACAATTCCCTATGTCTTCTTAAAGATTTCTACATGAGAACACCCAAGGAGGTTTGTAATCAGAAGACAGAATTATTATCTTTCCTCCAGATAAAGTGATTCATATGGGTAATCATACTTTCTCCTAGCGAAAAGCTCTACAATTGTTAGTATTAATATATTGCTAATCTTAAAGATTATAGTATTAGTTCCATTTTATAACATGGAGAGCCTAAGTATCTGGAAAGTTGAGCAATTTAACTGACGTCAGACGTTTAGTCATGGCTAGACTTCAAAACGGGAATGTTACACAAGCCATATTCTGATTCCAATTGCTTAATATGGGTTGATTTCCTCTGTTTACAGATTGCTACTTTTGTAGTGTGTTCATCTCACTCAATTAAAGTCTAGAAATGTGAAATGGGTTCAGAAATCCAAACACTCCTAAAGCCCTATTTCGGATTGCTAAACACAGATTAAGTGTAAGTAATACACTCCAATGCCATAAATGAAGAAATAGATGTTTGCTTTTTTATTTTTGGATAAACATATGAAAAATTTGTTTTGAACCTTTAACAAGTAGGTAGAACATTCCATCACATTGGTTCAGAGATCAGTTTCTCAGAACTTTGCTGATTGTTGGTTAATGATATGTGGCCCAACAGGAATGTATAGACAATAGCTCATAAGCAGAATGTGAAATATGCGGATATTACTGCAAAAGACTTTGCTGTTTTCTCAAAACATATTAACAAAAGGATAACATGAAATCCAGAAGATTTGTAAATTCTTCCTCTTTGTTTATCCAGCATTTTGAGCTCCTTATAAAGTATCCTACAGAGCCAAGCAAAGATTTGACCATTCTGGAACCCACGGCCTTGGAGCAGGATGTATTTATGATCGCTCCAGACTCCAGCCAGCATAGACCAAGAGCTAGAGAGAGATAGGAAGGCCAAAGGTGTTTGCTTGGATCATCTAAGAATCTAGCACAGTTCTGGGATCATAGTAAGTGCTTGGTGATTGGATTTTAACCTGAAGACAATAGAGTGGGGAAATGGTTTTTTATTTTCTTATTTTTTGTACATTTTTTTAAAAAGACCTTTGTTCAGTGTAAGTGTAGAGCTTGGTGAAGTTCCACAACCTGACCACAACCTGCGCTGCCAGTTACCCATTTCTAATGAAGTATTTTTAACAAGGGAATGAGAAAAAGTGGATAAGACCTGCCCTCGGCCCTGGACATAATCCAGGAGGGGAGACATACGACAAACAAAACAATGATGTTATAATCAGGGTGCTGAGTTTGCTGCTAGAAGTATGTACATGATACCTAGGGACGTGGTGGAGTATGTGGCTGACTTTACCTTGATTGTTAGTGAACTCTGCACAGAGGAGGGGACATTTGGGATGGGTTTTAAAGAATAAGAGCTTGTCAGGTGGAAAAGGATGGAGACAGAACTTGGCACGTGGAGAGAACAGAGTGGACAAAGGCAAGTTTGCAAGAACTATGAGAAGGATTGTGTGACAAGAACACTGGGGACATGAACATTCCTTAGTTGACCCCAAAGCTCTCCCCACTTGATAGTTTGCTCCTGCTCCCTTCCCAGCCCAACTGTTCCAAAGGGTCATCTGCTTACATTGTCTCTTCCTTCTTACCTCCCATCTACTCCTCAACCCACTCCAATTTCTTCCAGACTCTCCACTTTGCTGAAACTGTTCTTGATTTTATGTTGGCGAGTTCAAGGAACATTCTTCTGTCCTTATATTATTTATCTCTCAGCAATATCCAAGTCAGTCATTCTCTCATTCTTAAGACAATCTCTTTCTTGGTTTCTGTGATATCCCACACCCTCAAGCTTCTCCTGCAGTGTCTTTTGCTGAACCCTCCTCTTCCTCTACTAATGCAAAGAGTAAATAAAATAATACAAGCAAAGTGTTTAGAATAGCTCATGGTAAATAATAAGCACTCAATAAATAGTATATATTATCATTTCTGGTCTCCTTGTAACATCTTTTTCATTTTTCCAGTCTGCTATCAGTTTATATTCTTATTTTAAGTTATTATCCAACCTCTAAATATTGTTGTTCATCAGGACCCCTGCTTTAAATACCATCTATATATTTATGAATCACAAATTTCTATCTTTACCCATTATTTTTCAATATGCCATTTTTTCACACAGTAGCCAGAATATTCTTTTTTTTTTTTTAAGACACAGTCTCACTCTATTGCCCAGCCTAGAGTGCAGTGACGTCATCATAGCTCACTGCAACCTCTAACTCCTGGGCTAAAGCAATCCTCCTGCTTCTGCCTCCTGAGTAGCTGGGACTACAGGCGTGTGCCACCACGCCTGCCTAATTTTTCTTGCCTTTATAGAGATGGGGTCTAGCTATGGTGCTCAGGCTGGTCTTGAACTCCTAGCCTCAAGAAATCCTCCCACCTTGGCCTTCCAAAGTGCTAGGATACAGGCATGAGCCACCACACCTGGCCCCAGAGTATTCTTTTTGAGACTCATGTATCATCATACTTAATGGTGAAATATTGAGCACTTTCCCCCAAATATTGATAACAGGGTAAGAATGTCCATTCTTACCACTTTTATTCAGCATCATACTGGCAGTCCTAGCCAGTGCAATAAGGCAAGAAAAAGACAAAGTCAGAAAAAGATGTGACAAGGGAAGCAGAGGTCTGAGTAGTGCAGCAACAAGCCAAGGAATGTGGGCAGTCTGTAGAAGCTGGAAAAGTCAAGGAAACAGATTCTCCCCTAGAATCTCTGGAAGGCTGCAGCTCTGCCCACACCTTGATTTTAGCCAGTGAAACTTCTGACCTCAGAACTGTAATATAATAAAACTGTCATTTTGATTTTTTAAAAAAGGCAAGAAAAAGAAATAAAGGGCAAACAAATTGGGGGGAAAAAGAAGTAAAACTTTTTATTCAGACATCCTAATTGTGTGTAGAAAAAAATCTAAGGCATCTACAAAAAGACTGTTTGAGCTAATAAGCAAATTAAACAAGGTTATGGGATACAAGGTTAATATATGAAACTAATTGCATATTGGCAATAAAAAATTGGGAGAAGAAAATTTGAAACATTATTCTTTATGATAGCATCAAAAAACTTTAAACACCCAGAAAAATTTTAGTGAAAGATGTTCAAGATCTCTATCCTGAAAAATAAAACACATTGCTAAAAGAAATTAAAGAAGACCTAAATAAATGGATAGATATATCATGTTGACTGGAAGAATAAATATTGTTAAGATGTCAAATTTTCCAGATTGATCTATGGATTTAATGTAGTCCCATTTATAGTCCTAGGAAATTTATTTTGTAGAAATTGACAAGCTGATTCTAAAATTTATATGAAAATGCAAAAGACCCAGACAAAACAAACTTCAAAAAGAAAAATATTGGATGGCTGACACGACCTGAATTCAACACTTATTCTAAAGCTACTGTGTGGTACTCGCAAAAATAGACAAATAGGTCAATGGAACAGGGTAGAGAGTTCAGAGATAACCCCATATATATATTGCCAATTAATTTTCAACAGAGATACAAAGGCAATTTAATGGGGGAAAAGATAGTCTTTTCAACAAATGGAGCTGGGAACAGCTATATATCCTTATAGAAGAAAAGGAACCTTGACTTCTTACTTCACTGCTTAATTAAAAAATTAATTTCAGATGTATCACATACCCAAATGCAAAAGCCAAAACTGTAAAATTTCTAAAAGAATACATAAATGAATATCTTTGTGGCCTGGGTATAGGGCCAGGCAATGGTTTCTTAGATAAGACACATAAAGCACTGCCCATAAAAGAAAAAAGTGATAAATGAAACTTAATTAAAATTAAACATTTATCCTTATCAATGACACCATTAAGAAAATGAACAATCATGTCATTGGGAAAAAATATTCACAGTACGTATAACCGGCAAAGGACAAAAGACTTGAATAGACACTGTACAAAAGAAGATCTATAAAGGGCCAATAAACACATAAGGGTCTCAACATTGTTAATTATCAGGAAAATGCAAACTAAAACTTCAGTGAAATACCATTTTACATCCTCTAGAATGTCTCAAATCAAAAAGATTGACAGCATAAAATATTAGCAAGGATGTGGAGCAATGGAAAACCTCACACATTGCTGATGGGAATAAAAAATGACAAACCACTTCGGAAAACTATTTAGCAAAGCCTTATAAGGTTAAACATTTATCTGCCTTATGATGTAACAATTTCACTCCCAGGTATTTATCCAAGATAAATGTGAGCATATGTCCATGAAAAGACTTGTATAAAAATCCTCATAGTAGCCTTATTCTATAGTCAAAAGCTAGGGATGGGGGACCAAAACATGCATACATCAACAGGAGAAAGGACAAATCATGATAAATTAATGCAATAGAATATTACTCACCAGTAAAAGAAACCAACTACCGATACATGCAACAACATGGATGAATCTCAAAAACATGTTGAACAAAAGGAAGCAGACATAAAAGTGTATAATGTATGATTCTTTATATGAAGTTCAAGAACAGACAAAACTGATGTATAGAATAAAAATCATATCACCGGATGGGAAAAGGGGGATGATTGCCTGCAAAGGGGCATGAAAAACTTTTCTGGAGTGATGGAAATGTGTTATGGTTTCATTTGGGTGGTGGTTACACAGGGGTATATAAATGTCTAAACTCATTGAACACTTGAGATTTATGAATTTTTTATTGTGTATAAATTAAAACCCAATTAAAAGTTTAAAAAAGGTGAAGCCCCAAAGTCCGCAACAACAACTAAAAGACCTCCAGCTACTTAATTGACATCACTATCTGGATGATTAAGTAGACATCTCAAATGGAACTCAGACATTGAGTGGTGCTCTCAAACTCCTTTGCCACCATGAAGAAAATAAAATAAGGTCATATGATAACAAGTGAGTAATTTAGATAGGGTAATTAGTGAGCTGAGGAAAGAATATTCCAGACAGATGGAAAGCAAATGCAAAGACTGAGACAGGAGTGAGCTTGGCATGTGCCCGGAACTTAGCAAGAGAAACACGGTGGGAGATGCTATTGAAGGAGTAAAGCCAGGTCATGTAGGGCCATATAGGCCGCGGGGAGGAGTTTTGATTTTGAGTGTGATGAGAAACCACCGGAGGGGTTTAAACAGACACATGACATGAGTTTATTTGCATTAAAAAGGATTACTCTGACTGCTCTGTGGAGAATAGATTTGGGATTTAGAGGATAGGGAAGAACGAAAGCAAAGTGGCCCATCAGAAGGTGTGTTGGTTATTCCCTTTAACCTCTTTATCTCTTCTCCTGTTACAGTCTCTGGCCTCAAGGCAGACCTTTGTAGACAGCATCTCCAGGGCCCCTTTGGTGGCTGGTTTCTGGTTAAATTTAGCCAATGGAGGAACCAGCAGGAGATGAGAAGTGGGAGAAAAGAGGTCAGGGTACTCATTACCACTCCCCGTACCCCATTTCCTTCCTTCCTCAACCGGGTCCTGTCTGTGGCTATGTTGCTGCAGCTATAGCTCCTGTTTTGCTTGTTCCTAGTGTTTCACCATCTTTTGGTTGTTTTGTTAACCCCGTCCACACTTTGGTTAATAGTCACATCATTAAACTCTCTTTGGTTAATCTCTTTGCAGTGTGCCATCTGTTTCTTGCTGGTTCTCTGAATAGCACACGTGGCTGTTGTAGGCAAAAAGATGATCTACAGTGGTAGTAGTGTTGGAGGTGATGAGAAGAGGGCAGATTCTAGATATATTTTGGAGGTAGTCTGGGCATGGTGGCTCATGTCTATAATCCCAGTGTTTTGGGAGGCTGAAGTTGAGGGATCGATAGCTTGAGGCCAAGAGTTTGGGATCAGCCTGGATAACAAAGGTCCCATCTCTACAAAAAAATATTTAAAAATTAGCCAGGTATCATGGTGCACACCTGTAGTCCCAGCTACTTGGGAGGCTGAGGCAGGGGGATCTCTTGGGCCGAGGAGGTATAGGTTATAGTGAGCTATGATTGTGCCACCACACTCCTGCCTGGATGACAGAGCAAGACGCTGTCTCTAAAAAATAAAAATAAAAAGATATATTTTGGAGGTGGAAACCATAGGACATCCTTATGGAGTCAATGTGGAGGATGGGGGAAAGACAGAAATGGAGGGCAATCCCTAGGATTTGGGCTTAAGTGATTGGTGGTGCTGTTCACCGAGACAGAAAGTCTGAGGGAAATGTAGAATTGTAGGGGTGAAGATGGGGGAATTAAGAATTCGTTGTCGGCCATGATAACTTTGAGTTGTTGATTAGACATCCAAATGGAGATGTCGTGTAGGTGTGTAGACATAGGAGTATGGAGCTCAGTAAAAATGTTTGGCTGGAGATAGAAATTTGGGAGCCATCACTATGTCCTAGTATTTAAAGCCACAGGGCAGGGCAGGATAACTTAGAGTGTGTTGGGGAACCCCCATTGTGTGAGTCATGATGGGAGGCAGGGCCTGCCATGCACTGAGAAAACTGAAAAGGCCAGACACTCACTTTCCCTGACCTCTGGCAACTTGAGAAAAGGCATGTGACCTAGGCTCAGCTACCCTAGGACTCCTGTCCAGGACTTTGAATACGGAGCCAGTGTTGCAAAGACCAAGGGACAATTCCAAGTTTGTTCTGATGGCAGCAGCTGCATTATCCAGCGGTCACTGGCAGTGATTATCAGCATGATACCCATGACCAGTGCTGGTGGTGCCAGCATCAGCATTCGGTGTCCAGTGGGAATGGCAGGGGCACCTGACTAGTCTGTTCCTCTGGTGTGAGCTTGTTTGGGACTCAGACTCTTGAGCTTCCCTCAGTCTCAGACTGTTTTCCAAGCCTGGTTCGCCATCCTTCCTGTCAATTCCGTTTGCAGCCCAACTTCCTGCCAGTGGATTTCTTTTCTCCTTTGATTAACTAGGGTTGGTTTCTGTTGATTGCAATCAAGAACCCTGTTAGTACCATGCCTTGAACTTGGTAGACATGCAACAAATATCTGCTAAATAAGTGGCTGACCTTTTCCCCGTAACTTGAAATTACTCAGTAAGAAGTCCCATGCATTTTCACTATGGCTGCTGTGGTCCCCTGGGCCATGGGCTGATTTTCCCCCAGGCCCCCGTCCGTGAAAAAACTGCCTTCCGTGAAACCAGTCCCTGGTGCCAAAAAGGTTGGGGACTGCTGGCCTAATGGCAAGTGATCTTTTTCATTAGGTGACAGCTTTCCTTGGAGATTTTAAAATGCAAAGAAACAAGAGGTCAGCAGCTGCAGTAACTGTCATTCCGCTCTAAGAGGAATAAACATATTGACTCAAGGGTGAAGTCAGTTTCCTTCTGAAAATAGTATATGGGAATTAGTGTTCATGGAGAGGGATTCTTCTCTGGATCCTCTGATATTTAATGATGCTCTACATCAACCCACCCACCTTCTCCCATATTTCAAATAGCAGTTAGAGAAACCCATGCACTCCTGATTTTAAGCTATGTATCCACAATGAAAGCAAGAATGCCTTCGTCCTTTGCAACTAGAATAAAGAGGTCAAGTTTCACTTTTCAAAACTTCTCAAAGTAATTCAATTCCTCCCTCCCCTCCAGCGCTTTTAAGTGAAAGTCAACTGTTGTCTTTGAAGAGTCTTAAAGAAATTATTGGAACAACTGGAGTCTCAATCTGCTTTGGCAAAAAAAAACATGTGGAATCATCCTACATTGTTTTCTTTTTTTTTTTTTTTTTTTTTTTTATTTTTTTTTATTTATTTATTTATTTATTTTTTTATTTCAGCATAATATGAGGGTACAGATGTTTAGGTTACGTGTATTGCCCTTGCCTCCCCTCCCCCCCTCAGTCCAGGTTTCAAATATGTCCATCCCATTGCGTGGTGCACATTGCACTCTTTGTGTACACATATACCAGTCCCCTCCTCCCTCCTCCCCCCTCCCCCCTGCCCAACATCCAATAGATGTTATTCTTATATATGCACTTATGTGTTGATCAGTTAATAC
>CAUYSK010114753.1:0-12181 GCA_963575035.1 Avahi laniger
TTTGTGACAGAGTCTCACTCTGTTGCCTGGGCTAGGGTGCCATGGCGTCAGCCTAGCTCACAGCAACCTCAAACTCCTGGGCTCAAGCGATCCTCCTGCCTCAGCCTCCCGAGTAGCTAGGACTACAGGCATGTGCCACCATGCCCGGCTAATTTTTTCTATATAGATTTTTAGTTGTCCAAGTAATTGCTTTCTATTTTTAGTAGAGATGGGGTCTCGCTCTTGCTCTGACTGGTCTCGAACTCCTGAGCTCAAACGATCCACCCGCCTCGGCCTCCCAGAGAGCTAGGATTACAGGCGTGAGCCACCGCGCCGGGCCGTCAGTATGTAGTTCTAAAAGCAGGTTTCTTTTTAAAAATATAACCACAATACAGTGATCACAGCTAGAGCATTTAATAGTAATTCCTTAATATCGTCAAATAAACCTTGAAACATACAACTCTCAGTCAAGTGAAATCAGACTCTCTGGTGTGAGGCCTGGGCATCAATGTATATGAAACTCCCTAGGTAATGTGGCATGCAGCCGAGGGTGAGAACCATTGAGTTAGACTTCTGTTTTTCCTTTTCCAAAATTATTCTTCATTTCTCACTTAAATGAATTAGAGACAGTTGATGTCTTGGACACAGAGAATAGAACAATGGTTACCAGAGGCTGGGAAGGGTAGTTGGCAGGGTGGATAAAGTAGGGATGGTTAATGGGTACAAAAATATAGTTAGATAGTTAGAATAAACAATATTTGATAGCACAATAAAGTGACTATAATCAACATTAAGTTAGGGTATACTTCAAAATAACTATAAAAGAGTGGGATTGGAATGTCCCTAACTCAAAGAAATGATAAATGCCGGAGGTGATGGACACCCCAAGTCCCCTGATTTGATTAGTTCACATTGTATGCCTGTATCAAAAAATCACATGTACCCTACAAAGATACACAACTGTAATGTACCCATAATAATTAAAAATTTTAAAAATGCATTAGGGCCAGAGTATTGTCATAGTAAAAATTCTCTTTTGGGGAATTCGAGACTTTTTTTTCTCTAACATAGGATCAGTTTTTATGGATATTTTATGTATATTTTATAAAGAATGAATCTCATCTGTTTTCTGGAAGAGAGTTTTATATAAACGTTTACAACCAAGTTGCTAGTTCGTGTTATTCAGATTCTCTCCAGCCTTACTTTTGGTCCATTTTATGTTACTCTCCTGAAAAGAAATGTATTTGCTTCCTACAGTGATTGTGACATTGTCAGTTCTCTTTATATTTCTAATGGTTTTTGTTTTAAACATTTAGATTCCTATTTTCTTCATAACTTTGCCATGAAATGTTCAGGAAAAGAACAGCAGACTGTCTTCTACCCACCTCCCCACCCTCACCCCCAGTTCCTGCATTTCTGAATCTTTAATCGTATTCGGAATGTTTGCTGATATCAGTGTCATCAAATGTGTTGGGTGACATTAAATGCCTCGTCAGTCCTTCTGCAATAGGTCTTGTCTCTCCAAAGTTCACGTCAGGGGCCTAGCCTTTAGTACATCTGGACGTTGCCACCTCCTGCCTGCCTCAAAAGCACCTGCCACGTTTCTGATCTTTGCATGTGGTGGCGCTTCGGGGAAATGCGTGCGTTGGAATCTGCAGTCTGTGGTTTAACACCTTATTTCGCATATGGCCCGAGTGTGTGCCGGGCTCGGTTCTCCACCCCCTCTGTTAGTACCATTTGGTCTAGACGCAGACAGAATCCCCCCACTAGCCTGCTGTGTGATCTGTGGCTTGCTGGTTTTTCTGAAATAAGTGCTAATTGGTTTTTAATTCCACTTGGATTTTAATGCTGCCCACTGCAGCCTTGGTCCAAAAACACTGATCTGTTTGAAGAAGAAATGTTCCTTAGGAAGTGGAAGCAGCATTGCAGGGAGCTGCCAGCCTCTGTCCTTCCCAGCTTGACACAGTGGCCTCTGGCCACTGCCAGCCTCATGCGCCCCCTGCCTTGGGCTCAGTGAGGGATGCTTTGCAGCGAGTTGTTCATGATAGCAAGGACGGGTTTGGACAGAGCTCTATTTCCTCTGTGTGTGGAGAGCTCTACCAGGCTTTGGTTCGTGGAAGCTGGAGGAATGTCATTTGACCAGCTTGGAATGGTGGATCTCAGAATCCTCACCTGGGATCCAGGAGCGTTCCTGTGTCTTCCAGATGACTCCTGTCCGTGGCCCACCTCTCTCTGCATTGTCCATCTGGGGCTGGCTCTGTTCTCTAGTCTGTTACGGGAGAGTCTGGATCGTGTCCTGCCAGCCATCTGGGGTGGGGAGGTGATTTTGATCTGCCTCCACCCTCCTCCCCAGTGTTTCCTTCTGCTCAGAACACTGCTCAGAACTGCCCCACTCCAGCACTGCCTCCAGAGGCCCACACTCATTCATTCTCAGTTACGCTCCTCACCTGCCCAGGCAGCGGGGAGGGAAGGCAGACGGGGAGGGTGTGGGGGCGGGAAGCTCCCACCGGCTGCAGTGACAGTGCCCAGTGACAGTACCGTGGTTGGGAACACAGACTCCCAGGGCGGTCACACCCAGCACTCACACTGCTGGCTGGGAAATCTGGTGCAGGTGGCCACACGCCTCCGGCCTCAGTTTCCTCTTCACGGTAGTAGTTTGCTAGGGCTGTCATAACAAAGTACCATAAACTGGATGGCTTACACAGAAAAATATATTGTTTCGGAGTCCTGGAGGCTAGACGTCTAAGATGAAGGTGTCAGTCAGCAGGGTTGCTTCCCTCTGAAGTCTGTAAGGAAGACTCTCTCCCATCCTCTGCTCCAGCTTCTGGTGGTTTGCTGGCATTGGTGGCTTTCCTTGGCCTACTGTGTCATCTGATCTCTGCCCGCATCCTCTCATGGTGTTCTTCCTGTGCGCATGTCTGTGTAGAAATTTCCACTTCTCATAAGGACACCATTCATATTGGATTGGTGGCCCGCCCTCCTCCAGTATGACCTCATCCTATTGTAACTTCACCGATTACATCTGCAACAATCCTGTCTCCAAATGAGGTCACATTCTGAGGAACTGAAGGTTAGGACTTTAATACATGAATTTTAGAGGGACACAACTTACAACAGAAAAGCTAGCAATGACAATATTACTCGTGTTCTACGGTTGTTATGTAAAGTACTTAGGTCGGTTCCTGTGACGCAATAAGTCCTCAGTAAATGTTAGTCATTAGACTAACATTAGGTGACGATTCTGATGCCCTCACTTCTCATTGGAACTATTGTGGTTCCAACTGGCTCACTGCTGCTACTCTTACCTCCTCTATCCCATTCTCCAAAAAAAAAAAACTGAAGTGATATTATATACCCCATGTGTGAACCCTTCAGTGGTTTCCCATTTCTAGCAGTTAGGATCTTTGGGTCTCAAGTAACAGAAAACCCAACCGAAACTGGCTTAAGGAAAATTGAGAAGTTATTGGCTTAACATAATCAAAGTCCAGGGGTAATCTGCTTTAGACGAAGCTTGATCCAGAGCTCAAATAACATTATTACCAATACTGAGTTTTTCTCCTTGAGCTCTCAGTTGGTTCCAGGCTCAAATTGGTTGTTCTCTGATAGTTACAAAATGATTGCAACAACTCTAGCCTCAAATTATAAGGTTCGGGTCCACTAGAAAAAGAAGGAGAGACTCTGTTTTGTGGGAACTTGTGCAAAAGTCCTGAAACTCTCTGTGAGCCAGCCAGCTTGGGTCATGTGTCCAGCTGTCACCGTCACAATGACCAGGGGAAGGCGGGATGCATCGACTGACTTGGTTAGGCCCGTAGCACCACTGACATCTCATGCCGAGAAGATGAGTGCCATCTGGGTAGCAAGTGAAAATAGGATGTTTTTTGGGAAGAAAGACATTAGATGCGAGCAGGGGACAATTTAGTTATCTACTGATATACTCCAGTACTTAAAATAGCCTTCAAAAGTCCTTGCCATGGCCGTGGCCTCTTAGGTCCCCAATGATGTAACCCCTGTTTACTCCACACTAGCCAGTCTTGTGTTTAGTTTCTCAAGACAAGCCACACTTTCTTCCTGCCTTTGTATGTGCTCTTCCCTGCACTTGAAATGCTTTTCCTGATTGCTCTTCTCCTGGCCTTCTCTTTTTCATCCCTCAGATCTCAGCTTAAATGTCAAGGCTTCTAAGAGGCCAGTCTGGACCGTCCTGAATCTAAACTAGGCCCCTTGTTATTCTTGCTTGGCAAAGCTTCATAGTAGTTATCCTAATATTTAATTACACATTATATTTGTCTTCACATGTTTGATGCCCGTCCTCCCCACTGGGCTGTACGTCCTAGGAGGTCAAGCCCAGGCCTGTTTTTTTTCTCTTTGCATCGCATCCCCGGCACATACTAGGTGCTCAAAAAAAAAAAAAGGACTTTATTAAATGACCGTGGTTGACGTGGAATGGCTTATTCATTTAAAATTATGGTTATTGTGTTACTGAACTGGAGCGCGCAACAAAATCTGGCCTGAAGTTTAAAAACCCTTGGCAGTGAAATTTCCAAGTGAAAGTTTTGCTATTAGATTAAATGAATACATGCTTCAGCCATATTTTCATAGGCTTGTTGGAATTAACGATGCCCAAAGTGACCTTTCTTTTGCAGTCTTGGGGCCAGTTGAGATGGCGTATCTCCCAAGAAGAAAAACTTCACCACGTTAACTAGAGTACGACGATGAAACACACATTTTTAATGAGCCTCTTAGTCATCTTGTATCTAAGGAGGCCAGGGCAAGCATTTTAATACTTGGTTATCAGAATACCTCTAAGGGGCCGTCCCACGCGGCTCGCACTGTTCGGAATCTACGCCGTTTGTCAGGGAACCTGCAGCTGGAAGCCATTTTCCAGGTCATTCTCTCCTCTCTAAAGCCACAGTTCTCTCCTCTCACTAAAGCCATTTGAGCCTCTCAGTGCAGAGCGAAGAGGTCGCCAAACTGGCATAACAGCAAAGGTGGCTGAACCCTCTTCTCCCAAAGGTGGCATGAGGTGAGGTTGGGGACACTCGAAGGTGTGCAGTGGGTGAGCCATGCACCTCACAGAAGAGTTCGCTGTGGCAGTCATCACGTAAAGCAGAAATGCTGGACAGTCAGGGTCACCTTTAACGTTTTCAAGATGTCATGTATAGGTTTGGCTGCTGTCACAGACCCAGAATAGCAGTGGGGTAAATAA
The DNA here is from genome assembly GCA_963575035.1 of Avahi laniger. NCBI lineage: Eukaryota > Metazoa > Chordata > Mammalia > Primates > Indriidae > Avahi > Avahi laniger. Next base: position 5,183 of record CAUYSK010114753.1, read on the forward strand.
CAGAGAAGCCTGGTTTCTCTCTCATGAGAGACAGTTTGAGAGTGAGCAGCCCAGGGCCGACGAGACAGCGCCACCGTACCAGGTGGACCCAGGCTCCTGCCATCCTGTGGCTCCTCATTCCTGGGACGTTGCTCTCATCTGCATGGTCCAAAACGATTCCCCACCATCGCCGTGTGTGCACCCTGGCCCACGGGAAGGCAGCATGTGTGAGAAGAGGGTGTACCCTTTCTTTTTAAATCAGGAGGGTTTTTTTCCTTGAGATATGGTTCATATGCCATAAAATTTACCCTTGCAAAATGTACCATTTGGTGTTTTTTAGTGTATTCACAAGGTTGCACAACCATCATCACCATCTAATTACAGAACATTTTTATCACCCTAAAAAGAAACCCTGAACCCATCCTCCTCCACCGTTTCCCCTTCTGCTCAGCCCTTGGCAACCGTTAATCTACTTTCTGTCTCTGTAGATTTGCCTGTCCTGACGTTTGATGTCAATGGAATAATGCAATGTGTGTCCATTTGTGTCTGGCTCCTTTCACTTAGTGTAATGTTTTTAGGTTCATCCATATTATACACGAATCAGTACTTCATTCCTTTTTATGGCTGAGTGATATTCCACAGTGCGAACATACCTCATTTTGTTTATCCCGTCGTCAGCTGATGGACCTTTGGGTTGTTACCACCTTTTAGCTATTATGGATAATGCAGCCGTGACTTATTTGTGTACAAGTTTTTGTGTGAACGTATTTTTTAATTCTCTTGGATGTATACCTCAGAGTGGAATTGCTGGATCATGAGATAACTATTAATGTATTTAACTTGTTGAGGAATAAGGCAGAGGTTTGTAACGTGTGCACCATGATGCTTTGGTATCTGTTTCTTACAATCATGGTTTTAAATTCATAAAGCATATAGGATTACAAGGGAAAACAATTGTATTGAAATATATGAAATATGAAATATATTTCAAAATATGAAGATGAGTTGTGATATAGTATGGCAAAATCCAATGAGAAGTCTAGTGACTATCATAATTTCCAAGTAATAAAGGGCATAAATTGTATTTTGAGATGTTTTTAAGAACTGTAAAGTGATAATACCTGTGATTTTTTTGGTGACAAATTCCTAGGTGTTGTGAAAACTACTGTAGTTTGTCTACATTCATAATTAAAGGAACTGCTAAATTTCAGTTAGAAATTAGTGAAAATAAAGAAGCAAGATGTAATTTCACCCTTCCCTTTAAATTAATAGAGCTCCTAAATTCTATCATGCTTCAAAGGTTATGACCCAGCAGTTGCACAAACCTCTTCTACTCCTGTCCTGTTGGTCTGAACTTAGTCATGTGGCCACACCTAGCTGCAAGGGAGGCTGGGAAATGTGGTCTTCATTCATGTGAGTCATGTGCCTGGCTAAAATGCAGGGGTTCGGTTTCTAAAGGAAAAGGGGGCGAATGGGCATTGAGCGACAAGAAGAAGTCAACACTGTGCTATACACCACACCCCAGGCAGCCCGTTTCTCCCACAGGTTCAGAACAGGTGTTCTTCTTTCTGATAAGCACCTGCCAACGGAGTTGATTTGCCTTTGGGGGTCATGTTGTATGAAAAAAGCATGTCTTACAACACTAGACTGCTACTCGGCGTCCACTGTGAGCTGCTCTCACGATGCAACACCGACCTGCCTGCGGGAATAGCATATGCTCCCTCCCGTTCCACACTCACACCGCAGCAAATGCTCGCGTGGAATGCTGGACATCTGCGCCACTGGAATTATTCGTCCTTTAATATGGGGAAAGGGGGTCATAGTTAAATTTATGGGGAAGGTAAACATTTGATACAACCTCTTTGTACCTATTTACTGTGCAATAAAATGTGTGGTTGGCTTCTCAGATGTGTGGATGGCGATGTTACATGGAACTCTGGATTCTAAGTGTCAGAACCCACCTTCAGTCACCCACAGCAAAAGAGGAGCTGGTGTGTTGGCTCGGTGTCCTGGGGACATCAGCAATAAAGAGAGTGGGCAGTTTAGGCCTCGAGTAGCAAATAGCAGGGCATGTACAGCTCTTTGGCAAAGTGACCTCCCCACGGATCTTGGCTGTGGGGACTGAAGAGCAATGATGCCAATCATAATAATGGTGACAGTTAGACTTTATCAAGCCCTTGCCGCGTGCCTGGCAGTGTTCGTTTTACAACAGTCTGATGAGCTGGATCCTGCTCTGTTGCCATTTTCCTGATGCACAAAGGTTAATTGACCTGCCCAGGGTCACGTAGTTTCTCATTCACGGCAGAGGTGGGATTTGAACAGAGGGTCCGCTTCTGGCCTGTGCTCTTAAGTAGCCTTACCGTCATGAAAGTAGAAGGTGAGATGCAGGAGCAGAAGGCTCGTGTTTACCTTCATGCCGTGTTGCACCAGTCTTCATTATTCACAATGGCTTTGGACTTTACGTGATTGCGCCATCCCAGCCTCTCCTCCCTGGAGGAGAGTAGATCGTCCTTCTCTAGTGCCACCATTTGAACAGCCAGGTGGCTCTCACCAGTTCTCCTCATTCCCTTTGATTCTAAGCCAGCCCTTCACCTTGGTTTCAGTTTTTAAGAGCCAATATTTTGCTGTCCTAGTTTTAAACATGAATTTTTAAAGAGCAATTGATTTGTTACTCAGCAGATACATACAGCACCTACTAGGTGCCAGATCTGGGCTATCAGACACAGGAACATGATTAAGCAAGTCCCTGTCCTCATGGCACTGACAGTCTAGGGGTAGGCAAGAGACTCAAATGTTTAACAAATAAGTTCAAAGCCCCAATTACAGCTGTGATAAGTTTCATAAAATACCCAGAGCTGGAAGTCGTGGACCCCAGTGCCTGAGTTGGGGAAGGGGGGCAAGGAGGGCTTCCTGGGAAGCAGCGCCTGGGCTGAGGCGTAGAGCTGGATGGAGCTGAGCACTCCACGGTGGACCGGAAAGCCCTACACGTGGGCCATAGTCCCCACTCCCACTGGCCTCTGAGGAGACTGCCTCAAATCAAGGCTCCCCCACCTACTAGCAAGTCACAGCCTGTCCAGGCTCAGTGTCCTCCTCCATGAGAGGGGAGTGACATTGGTGTTGGCGCCCATTTCACTGGTGGATATGAGGATTAAATGAGTTACTATACGTAAGACCTTTAGAACAGCTCCTGGCATGTGGCAAGGGTTCTGTGGGTTTAATAAGTAATTAAAATTTGTATGTTATGGTACTGAAAATAGCTAATAAAAAACGAGTTCAACCTAGGGCCAGAATCCAACTTAAGTGAGCGCTTGAATAGGGTTTGCCAGACATGGGGAGGGTCAGGGATGCAGCCACTGGATACCAGCCACCCCCCAGGAGGCATTCAGAAATGGGGGATTGGTCTCATAATGAATGGAGAGGGGACCCCACCAGAGTTTAGGACCTGGGGCCAAGGATACTAAATGGCCTGCAATGCACAGAATTGGTCCAGTAACAAAGGATTGTTCCACCCAAAGTGCCAGCAGCAGCCCGGTGGAGAGGGCTGTCCCTTGACCAATCTCCTTGGTTCTTCCTCCTGCTCTTTCTCCCATTGGGTTTCTCTCCTCAGGGTGGAAGATGGCTGCTCTTGGAGATGCAGGCTGTCCCCAGATGCCCTGACCACTGACTCTGCCTTCTACAATATTTATAAGGTGCCCCCGCACCTTGGAAGCAGTGCCAGCCAGTCTGGCAGAAAGTGTGAAACCAAGTAAGTGATCCTGGTTTATCAATCAGGGTTCTTGGGTTGCAAGCAACAGAAACCAGCTCAGGCCACCTGTTACCCTAAAAGGAACTCAGGTCAAGTAGCTCTAGGGCATCTTGCAGTGGATGTTCAGGGGCACATTTTTAGGGCTCTGCTGTCCCAGGGATTGAGGAGGCAGTGGATGGTAGCAGTGAAAGGCGCAGACTCTGCACCTGGTCACCTGGACAAGAACCCCAACCTCACCACTTACAAGCATCCCAACATGTCTGTGCCTCAATTTGTCAGATGTAAGATGGGAATAAGCACAGGAGGGTTGCTGTGAGAATTCTGTAAGTTGATATTCGAGACGTGTTCAGAACAGTGCCTAATACAGGGTGTGTGCCTAGATAAATACTAGCTGCTCTTACTTTTATTGCTGCTGTTATTAACATTATTATTACTATCAGTAGATTGAAATTCAAATTCCTGAGCAAGAGGAGGTGACTGGCCCATTTTAGATCGTGTGGGTGGGTGGATCTCATTGGCATCCCCCCTGCAGAGTGAGGAGGAACAGGGGAGAAGCAATTGTCCCCATGAAAAGTGCGATGCTGTCACCAGAAGTTGGGACAGAGACTTCAGGCAGGCCAGACCTCAGATGTCCTCCACGCTCAATAATTTGACCCAACAAATGTTGGTCACTTACCTGCTTTGTGTCATGGCCTGTGCTGAGCACAGAAGACACAGAAGGGACAATGACCTGCAAGGTCCCTTCCTCACAGGTCTCATAGTCTGAAGGGAAACAGCTGGAAAATGAGGGCTCTGTTTAAGTCCAAGTGCCTAGAACAGTACCCGGCCTTCAGGAGGTCCTCAGCAAATATTTGTGGAATGACTAAACACACAGGGAAATGCAAGAGCTTTATGAGAACATACAACCAAAGCATCCACTGATTATTTGAAAGAAACCCATGTTTGTATCTGCAGTCTCTGGGGTGCGGTTCGTAGGGCTGTCCACCTGCATGTCCTTGCACACAGTAGGTGTTTAATAAATGGAGATCAAATGGTCTCATAGGTGCATGGTCCTGCAGTCTGCCCAGTGTGGCAGTTGGAGACAGACCAAAGCTGGGGAGCTGGCTGCCTTCTCTGTTGAACAGGATGTGCAGACGTGGCTCCAGGATGCATCTCTGTGGAATGCAGTTGCTAATACAAATGAGCTTCCTCGCGTCACAAGGCATCTATTATGTGGACAGTTGGATGACTGGCCGTGGGGCTGGGCGGGCTCTCAAGGGAAATTTCATAGCCACAGTTATGTTTAGGGCTTTCCCTTGGAGAAGTGCTTTTCCCCACAAATGACGCTGCATAGCAAAGATAATAATAGCCACCACTTTCCAGGTGCCTGGTACTCTGCAAAAGGATTAATCTGTGGAATGCTCACAATAGCGCACGAGGCCAGTATCTTATCCCCACTGTGCCAAGGCTCAGAGAGCTAAACACCTTGTCTGTCGGGTGCACAGCAAGTGAGGAATGGAGTTGGGATTCTGGCCATGGTCTCTTACTCCAAAGCTTGAGCTCTTCACACTGTACTACACACAGCCTCTTTTCTCTCTTTAGTACTCACCTTAAAACAATATTATTTTTATCAATTTGCATCTAGCACAATACTTAAAAATAAAAAGTCGAATTTCCCTTCCATACTCAAACTTTCCATAGAAGTAGCCACTGTGACCTGTTTCTTACATGTGCTTATGGGAATTTTCTCCATGTGAACAAGCATTAACATGAGGGCGGCCAGGTATAGTCCCTGGGCCAAGTCTGGCCCACTGCCTGTTTTTGTATGGCCCAGGAGCTAAGAATGGGTTTTACATTTTTAAAAGGTTGAAAAGAATCAAAAGAATATATGTCATGACATATAGAATTAATTTCATTTCGGGTTTCGCCGTCAGTAAATAAAGTTTTACCGGAACGCAGCCATGCCAGTTTGGTTGTGTAGTGTCCGCGGCTGCTTTCCTGCTACAGTGGCAGATGTGAGCAGTTGCAACGATGACAGTGTGGCTCCCCTACCTGCAGGTATTGACTACATGACCTTTTACAGAGAAACTTTGCTGGTCCCTGCACTACACACTTTCCTTCAGCAGTGCATCTTGGGGATGTTGGCCCTTAGCACTGTCCTTACCTGCTGAATGTGTCCATCCCTCTCCCCGCCTTGCTTCGTGGGCAGAGCCCAGCTGCAAGGTGTGGGCCAAGCCCAGGTGTGTGGCTGGAGGTGGGTCTGTTGGTGCCTCCACTGACACGCTCGCTCTAAGCTTTTCTCCGGCTCCAGCTGCGTGGCAGGCCCCTGACGCCCCTGGCGGGCAGCCAGCACAGGCCCAGGCCTGCCCTCGGCAGTCCACAGGCCGGCGGGGGAGTGAGGCCTCGCCAGGCAGCCCCACAGATGGATGGATTCAGGTCTGCTCTCCTAGGCCTCCTGACCCTCACCCCGTCATTCCTGCTTTGTTTTTATTTGTGGCACTTAAAAAAAAAATAGGTCATGCATTTATATGCTTTAAAAATCAGTTGTGTTTGTGTGCACGTATAGACACGCAGTGAGAGGTCTCTCTCTTCTACCCACTCCCTGCCCACCTTGTTCCTCTACCCCTTAAGTAATTGTGTGTATTTTTTCTTGGATATGCTTTTAAGGTTTCATTATATAAATGCGAGCAAATATGAATATATATTTTTATCTTCCCCTCCTTTCTTATACAAAAGGTAGCCTACTCAATACTCTGTTCCACACTTGCCTTTTTTTTTTTCTTAACAGCACACTCTGGAGATCTCGCTTTAATTATGTTCCGGCTAAAACTGAAGGGTGGGTAGGAGTTAATAAAGTGAAGAGAAAAGTGTGTGTTGGAGTTGGGGGAGCATGAGGGAGAGCATTGCAGGCAGAGGGGACACCGTGTGTCCAGGTCCCGAGAATCGTGGCTTCCTCCAAAGCAGAGGGAAGGCCTGTGGGACTAGAGCAAGGGCGGAGAGGCCAGTCGAGACTGAAGAGTTCAGCAAAGGCCCAGTGGTCAAGGAAGGGACTACGGCTGCTCAGGAGGCCAAGACGGGAGGATCCCTTAAGGCCAGGCGTTCGCCGGGTGCGGTGGCTCACGCCTGTAATCCTAGCTCTCTGGGAGGCCGAGGCAGGCGGATCGTTCTGAGCTCAGGAGTTCGAGACCAGCCTGAGCAAGAGCGAGACCCCGCCTCTCCAAAAAATAGAAAGAAATTAATTGGACAGCTAAAAAATATATACAGAAAAAAATTAGCCGGGCATGGTGGCGCATGCC
>CAUYSK010114754.1:0-47071 GCA_963575035.1 Avahi laniger
CACTCTAGCCTGGGCAACACAGTGAGAGTCTGTCTCAAAAAAAAAAAATTTGTAGCTTTTTCAGAAGAAATAATTTTAAGATGCATACTGTTTATAAAAAATCTGAATTTACTTACCTGCCAACATAAATCCACTTCTCAATCAGCATGTTTAACGAAAACCTACAATGTATGCAGCATGTTAGTATTGCTTTGATCTCTAAAATTATCGTGTTTGTTCCCATATTGTGGCACAGGTTGGTGTTGAAAGCCACAAACACTTTGAATTGTCTCCATCCTCCCCACATCTTCTAACAGAATGAATGTTTTAAAATTTATGTTCCTCCAAAGATATCATCATCTAGATTGCTTTTAAGTTAAGACTCATGTTCTGTGAGGTGAACCATGTTGGCTTCATTGACCTGAGTGCTGACGAAACCTCAGTTAATTACATAATTTCCTGCAGCACAGATTGCAGTTGGCAGAGCAGGGTTTCCCTGACTCTCCTCTCCACTCCCTGCCTCAACTGGTTCTTACAAACCAAACAGCTTTGTCCCCCGCCATGCCGTCAGCTCCCACAGCCAGTTTCCACCCTCTTTAAATTTGTACCTGCTTCAGGGAAGAGAAGGCTTCCCTGTCTACACAGCCTTGGTGGCCCAAGAGAGAAGGCAGGAGAAAGATTCTCTGTGGCCCAGCAACCTCCTGTTCCATAAGACGTGAACTCCCATCTGGGCTGCTGTTGCCACATCATACTGTTGAGGACAGCAGGAAAGGTTCGCGTGGCTCAGGGTGTGTTCTTCAGCAAGGAAAGGTGTAGTTCTGAAAGTTGGCTTGGCTTCAAGGGCAAGAGGGCTTGGTTTGCGTTATGTCATCAGCTATTTCCAAATCAACATAAAGGGAATGGCTCCTCACTAGGACAAACTGAAATGCAGCCTCAGCACAAGTCGAGTGGCTTGGTGGCTATGTGATGTTACTTAGAGTCATCTTGCGTATGTTATCTTTATGCCAGCTTGCCTAAAAATGTTTAAAAGATGCCATTCGAGCTAAAAAGATTTTTATATTTCTTTCATATATGGAGAAACTCCCAGGTGGGAACAATCCAGGATTTGCATTGGCCCACCCCGTGCCTTCTACTGGAAACCGACCCTCTGAACTCAGCGACAGTGCTTCTTTCCATAAGATCTCAGGAAAGAGTTGGTCGTAATTTCTCATCTCCATATGAAACATATTTTTCAGTGTCTTTGATCCTTAAGGGAGTCATCCTTTCAGTTTACCCTAAATATTTTTTTGCTATGCTTTATCTCTTGACTGCCATACAACCATATTGAAAAAATCAACCAAAATAATGCATAGATATTTAGAAAAGCGATTGGCGTCCAAAAAGCCACATATTCAGACACCATCCACAGGCAAGCAGTATGCTGCACAGACTATTATGGAAGAAGCTTGGATAGGATGATCTTTAAATTCTTTCCCACTCTAAGAGTCTACGGGCTTAAGCTTTATTTTAGTGTTGGAAGAAGAAATGAAATAGTTGTCCCTACTTCCTGCTGCCAATTCTCCTAAAATCTTTTTTATAGACCATGACTTACGTACAATGAAGTGCACAGATCTTAAGTGTGCAGCACTTAAGCACTATTCTGGTCAAGATTAGACCGATACAGTCCTCAAGAGAGGCTTCCTCCTGTCCTCCCCAGTAACTATGTCCCCAAAGGTAATATTATATCCTACTTTATCACCATAGGTTAGTTTTGCCTATTTTTGCATGTTATGTTGATGGAATCATATAGCATACAATCTTTTGTTCTATATTTTTTCATGCAGTGGTATTGCTGGGAGATCCAACCATGCTGTTGCGTGTAGAAGTAGCTCATTCTTTTTCATTTGTATCTTATACTCTGTTGTGTGAACAGATCACAGTTTATCTGTCCTTTCTATTATACTACGGACAGATATTTGGACTGTTTCCAGTTTGGGGCTCTTGTGAGCAAAGCTCCTATGAACATTTTTGTATGTGATTTTTTGCACATAAGCACTCATTTCTGTTGGGCACATAGCCAGGAGTGGAGTTGTTGGGCCATGGGATCATGTTTAGCTTTAGAAGATGCTGTCGAACAGTTTTCCAAAGTGATTTGACCTCCAAAACCACACACCTATTGTTTTCTTCCTACATCACCAGCCATTCTTTTTCACTCTTTTTTGCCAGTCCTTCTTAATATCCCAGCATTTCAACACAGAAGTGCTTTATTCAAATCCCTTTCTCCTTTTGGCTCCAACATCCTTATCCCTTTTCCCTGCTTTATTTTTCTTTATATCAATTATGATCATTTATTATAATATATAATATATTATAATAATGTATAATTACCATCCTTCACTCCTATAATTACTATCCTTCACTACTATTTTAAGTGGCGTAAAGTCCACGAAAGCAATCATTTTTGTATCTTTTGTTCCCTAATATATTTATTAGGGATATAATATATTCCCCATACCTAGGACAGTCCCTGGCACATAGCAAACACTCAGTAAATATTTGAAGAATAATGAGCAATTAACTGAATGGATGGGATGTTAGGGAAAAAATGATAAGATGCAGTGGAAATATATATTTTCCCTCAAAATCTATAATGAACGACTGGTACAGACATAGCCCTATTTGGACCCAGACACTCTAGACTTTATAGGACTTGCATCACCGGAGTTCGAGTTCCAAGGGCAGGCATCTTTGAGTTTACGACTGGGTCAGAGATGAGTGGAGGAGAATTGAACCCTGAAAAACAACTGGCTTTGTTTTTCATGGCAAATGTTAAGGTTCCTCAAAGGAAATCACCCGGAATAACTTTATAATCAGTTTACACTGGAATGTAAACTGAAGAAGCGTGTGGTTTGGCAGCACTGACCTCACGTCGTTCAGTTCCACGAAAATCTTCCCAGGAGCACAACGGCTGTTGAATTGGTACCTAGGGTGTAGCTGGAGCCAGCTACCGACGTGGCCTAAAACCTGGTTTATACAATAAACGTAGTTGGTAAGTGAGACTGAAATCTCTGTGGCCAGAACAAACAGTCAAACTGAAAATTAGCACAAGGAAAGGCCAAAGTCAGCAAGTTTGGTAGTGACTGTTTTGGACACATTTTTCAAAGGTGACAGAGGTTGGCTGCCCCAATCCTCTTCTAAAAATACAAAAAGTGATTTTGGCCAATAAACCGCTATACAAATGTTTCTATTTTGGGGCTACTGACCACATTTTGCCTTGTATGATGTACTGCTTTTATCCTTTCTTCTAGATTGTAAGTATAAAGAGAATAGAGGCTGTGGTTTGCTGATCTCTACGCCTCCCCCCGCCACTACGATCACCTAGTCCAATGCCTGAACGTGATAGGAACTGAATAAACATTGTTGAGTTGAGTGGAATATATTTCAAATGTGTGAGAAATCGTACTCACCTTAGGGCATATTGAAACTCTGCTATCGTACGATTTCCTCCTTGCCACCACCAACATGCTGGACCAAACCGGATTGCTCATACTTCCCTGCCTCAGTAACTAGAGGCGAACCTTTTGCTGACATTAACATATTTGTCACAATCTCTTTGATAAAATCCTTGTATTCCCTATAGGATTAATGAAAATACTTCGGTTTGTTGATACTTGATAATTGGGCTTAGAAATATTTGTGTAGTAAACATGGCCCGAGTATATCCTATCAGCCTCATTAAAAAATTATTAAAATATAGCCTCCTATGAAATAGTTAAAAATATTCTGTTTGGCAATAAATACACATGAGGGTGCATTGGTGTTTGGTAATCATTGACTACATTTGTTTCAAATTAGTCAATCCCTTTCAAAGTCACTGGAGAGTAAACTCTAAGCTGCCATGCAATGGGGCTGAACTGAAACTCTCACTTCCCGCAATCATTTCTTGACTCTGAGTTAGTGGTGACCGGTTCACGGTCTGTTTGAGGAGAAAGCATTGAGCAGAAGCCTTGAATGCACTTTTACTGTTTCCGTCTTCTCCAGCACAATTACTAACATGTGAGTGATGGCTGATGCCATCCACTGGATTATGGCCTTCCTTCTGTTTATAACCTATTTTCTTCCTTCTTTTTAAAATGCTTACACCTATATTCCATCAGAAGTATTTGATAAGATGGGAGTGTAAGAAAAGGAGAAGTCAGTAGATAAGAAAGTTTGGAGTATTAAGAAAACCCTTATGAGGTCATAGACCCTTACCTTGGCAGGAAATGATTGAAGATACTCAAGAAACTGACATAGAATGTGTTTGCCCTATTTTGAAATTTTAATAATTGAGACTTTCTCATGGTTGCTGGGATTTTTTTTTCCTGTATAAAATACATAGTACCATCTTTGTTAAACTCCAGGGATGAACACTGTGATGGTTAATTTTATGTATCAACTTGACTAGGCCATGTTACATATATATTTGGTCAAACACAAGTCTAGATGTTGCTGTGAAAGTATTTTTTAGATGAGATTAACATTTAAATCAGTAGACTTTGAGTAAAGCAGATTACCTCTCATTATATGGGTAGGCTTCATCCAATCAGTTTAAGGCCTTAAGAGAAAAAGACAGCTACTCTGGAAAAGAGGGAATTCTGCCTCCAGACTGCCTTTGGACCTGAGCTGAAGTCTGCTGGCCAACCTTGCAGAATTTGGACTTGTCAGCCCCCACAATCACATATGCCAATTCTCTCTCTCTCTTCCCCCACCACCCACTCCTTTTTCTCTCTCTCTCTCTCTGTCCACATAAACACACACACACACACACACACACACACAAATTTTATTAGTTGTTTCTCTTGAAAACCCTGACTAATACAAGTACATACAAAAAAAAAAGGGTTAATATTAGGCTTCTTGGGGCCAAGAATACAAGTCAAAGATTGAATTAACTTCAGCTTGCAGAGAGCCATTGCCTTGATTCTGAAAGGAAGTGCTAGCTAGCCTATTTAGTATTATTTCCTGAAATGTCACTTTGACTGAGAAAGTTTCATGTTGAGCCCTTTCATTTCAGAGAAATGATTTCTTGGATTGCCTTACAGTTAGATCGACATTAACCAAAATTCAATCTACAATACTAGTTACTACATATTGATATTTACTACATATCAGGTATTTCTCATACATTTATTCTTATTCTTATAACAGCCCTGCAAGAGAATATTGTTATACTCATTTCACAGGTGAAGAGATTGCCCTAGTATTTTTCCCAGTGAATTGCCTCAGTCAGCATTGAAAGGTTACAAAATATCAGTATGATGAACTGTTAATTAATCACTTAATCAATAAGCATTCATTGAAGACATGCTATGTACACCAAGTATATATTAATACTATATTGGATTATGAAGGTCTAAGACAGATTGATATATTTTATAAATATTTTCCAAAATCATGAAAAGGTGTCTGATCAACTCTTAATACTTCATAAAAATAAAACATTAAAGTTATAGTTATCTTTCCAGCTCTTCCATCCAACAGCCTATTTGACATCTCCACTTGATTATATGACACATTGAACCTCAGATTTAATTTGTCCCTGCTTTCTTTCCTTCTCTTACACACCACTTCCAATCTATCAGTCAGTCTTCCAAAGATGCCTGAATCAGACCACAACTCTCTGTTTCTGCTGGTAGGATTTTAGCCCAAACCACCATCATCATTCACCAGGACTGCCATGAAAGCCTCCTAACTTGTCTTCTTGATTTTATTCTTATTCCCCACCCCCAGAAGCCAGAATGATCTTTCTTTTTTTTTTCTTTTTTATTTCAGTATATTATGGGGGTACAAATGTTTAGGTTACATATGTTGCCTTTGCCCCACCCAAATCAGAGCTTCAAGTGTGTCCATCCCCCAGACAGTGTGCACCGCACCCATTAGGTGTGTAAATACCCATCCCTTCCTCCCCATCCCATCTGCCCAACACCTGATGAATGTTATTACTATATGTGCACTTAAGTGTTGATTAGTTAATACCAATTTGCTGGTGTGTACATGTGGTGCTTGTTTTTCCATTCTTGGGATACTTCACTTAGTAGAATGGGTTCTAGCTCTATCCAGGATAATATAAGAGGTGCTATGTCACTATTGTTTTTTGTGGCTGAGTAGAACTCTATGGTATACATATACCACATTTTATTAATCCACTCATGTATTGATAGGCACTGGGGTTGTTTCCACATTTTTGCAATTGTGAATTGTGTTGCTATAAATGTTAGAGTGCAGGTATCTTTTTTATAGAATGTCTTTTGTTCTTTTGGGTAGATGCCCAGTAATGGGATTGCTGGATCAAATGGTAGATCTACTTATACCTCTTTAAGGTATCTCAATATTGCTTTCCGCAGAAGTTGTAGTAGTTTGCAGTCTCACCAACAGTGTATGAGTGTTCCTATCTCTCCATATCCATGCCAATATTTATTGTTTGGGGACTTTTTGATAAAGGCCATTCTCACTGGAGATACGTGATATCTCATTGTGGTTTTAACTTGCATTTCTATGATGATTAGTGATGTTGAACATTTTTTCATGTTTTTGATCATTTGTCTATTTTCTTTTCAAAAAATTCTGTTAGTGTCTTTTGCCCACCTTTTGCTGGGATTTTTTGGTTTTTTCTTGCTGGTTTGTTTGAGTCATTTGTACATTCTGGATATTAGTCCTTTGTTGAATATATAGTTTGTGAATATTTTCTCCCATTCTGTAGGTTGCCTGTTTATTCTGCTGATTATTTTCTTTGCTGTGCAGGAGCTTTTTAATTTAATCAAGTCCCATTGATATATTTTTGTTGTTGCTATATTCATCTTTGGGGTCTTACTATAAATTCTTTGCCTAGGCCTATGTCTAAAGAGTTTTTCCTATGTTTTCTTCTAGAATTTTTTTGGCTTCATACCTTACATTTAAGTCTTTTATTAATCGTGAATTAATTTTTATATATGGCAAGAGAAAGGGTTCTGTTTCATTCCTCTGCATATGGCTATCCAATTTTCCCAGCACCACTTATTGAATAGGGAGTTCTTTCGCCAGTGTATGTTTTTGTCTGCTTTGTCAAAGATCAGTTGGTCATAGCTACATGGTTTTATTTTTATTTCTGGGTTCTCTAGTGTGTTCCATTGGTCTGTGTATCTAGTTTTATACCAGTACCATGCAGTTTTGGTTACTATAGCCTTGTAGTATAATTCAACATCAGTTAGTATGATGCCTCCAGATTTGTTCTTTTTGCTTAAGATGGCTTTGGCTATTCAGGCTCTTCTTGGTTCCAAATGAAGCTTAGGATTATTTTTTCTAGATATGTGAAGTAAGATGTTGGTATTTTGATGGGAATTGCATTGAATCTATAAATCACTTGAGTGGCCATCACTGTCAAAACTTACACTCTATCTCTTTCTCTCTCTTTTCTCTCTCCCATTATTACTTTTCTTCTTTTTTCTTACCTGTTGCTTTATATTATATAAAATTACATTTCTTGTCTTTATGAGCCCATTATAGTATAAGAGTCTTTGCTAGTCTTGTTTATAATCCTGAGAATGGTACCTAGAGAATGAATCACTTCTTGGTATACTTTGGATGAATGAACGAAAGTCCTAGATTGTTTGTCTTAAGCACTCATTGCTTCACTTGATAGTGGGAAATCACATGTAGTTTGTTTATTCTTATCCTTGCCCCTCCTTGGTAAATGAGCCCTAATCTCTCTTCTAAGATTTCCAATACTTTTTCATTGTGTCTTCAGTTTGGACATACTGTTTCATGTTATCCATATTTTTTAATCAAGATATTAAACAAATGCCAAAGGAAAATTTAGAAAATATTTGTGTGGGAAGGGTGTTTGTTTTTTCCTAACATAACATTTCCCAAAAGAAACCAATTCATCTGCTTGAGTATCCATGTCTGTTCACTTATATCAGAAGCAGCTACTATTTTCTTGTAAAATTCATTGGGAAATAATTTATTTCCCTCTCCAGCATTGTAAACTACTGATAAATCAGATTCCTTTGCTTAGGTACAAAAAAGGGGAAACCAGATGCAATTTATATTAAGCAGAGTATAAGATTACATTCTACTAGGATTTTACAAATCTTCTTCAAATGAACTATGAACCAAGAACATGTCAAAACACCTTGAGAATGTTCCTGACAAAATATTTCATGAATTTTGAAATTTAGTCTGTCTTGCTGTTTAGTCTACACAATGATCAACAGGAAGCATGGCTATACTTGTACTGAACTAATCAATTTGCCTGTAAATTATGTTATTTTGTGGATGTGGAAAATTTATTATTTAACCTGCACTTGGTTTTAATTTTTTTCTTTCATAACTGAAGTTCTCTTACTCAATTATAATTATGTCGATAACACTTAAATAATGGTTCTTTGAGACTGTTTGTCTATATTCCTTCTTTTCTTCTTCTTTTTTCTTTTCTTTTGGATTTGACATGTATTTTCAGTTAAGTAACCACAGTTTGATGAAAACTTTCCTAGAGGGTGAGAATAAATAAAATTCACTTTTGGGCAGCACTTTCCAACAGGACATTCTGTGATTCTATCCTGTGCTCTCACCTGGAAGTAGAATCTCTGTCTCTGTCTCTATATCTATCTGTCCCCATTCTATATATAATATATGTACACATATATGTACCCATACATATGGATGTGTCATCGTTGATTAATTTACATTTCTCTGAGTTTGAGCAGTTTTTCGTATGCTTGTTAGTCATTGGGATTTCCTCTTCTGCAAATTACCCAATGATATCATTAGCCCATCTTTTGACTCAGGATTTTTACCTTGTTGCTAATTTGCAAGTATTCTTTATATTAAATGTTTGTCATTTGTGGTTTTAGATATTTAAACATTTCTCAATATGTAATCTCTGTAAACTTTGTCCATGATGTTCTTCTTCGAACAGAAAGACCTAATTATGATATAATCAAATTTGTCTAATATTTTGCTCATTTGTGGAATTTTTTTAAGGGAAAGCATTGTTTAAGAGTATTTCTCCCCACTACTAGGTCACAAAGATATTCTTTTACATTTTTGGCTATGAATTTTATAGTCTTGGTTTTAACATTTGATTCTGAATCTATCTGTAATATACCTTTTGCATTTAATGTCAAAAGAAATCCAGTTTTATAATTGTACATATTGCAAGTCAGTGTTCTTAACATCATTCACTAAATCATGTGTCCTTTCCCCATTGGTTTGCAAAGCTCCTTTTGTTATATATACATGGGTCAGTTTCTCAGTACTTCATGGTCTGGGAAATTATTTTAATTACTATGTGTTTTTTAGTATTCTTTGTAAGTGATAGGATAAGTCTTCCCTCTATAGTCTTCTTTTTCAGAGATGTTAGAATAAGTTTTTATAAGTTTCTTCAAAGATTCAGATTAAAGTTTTATTGGATTTATATTGAATTTATAGATAAATGTGGAATGAATTGGCATCTTTATAATATAAAGTCCTCAAATACAAGATGATAAAATACTTCTCTGTTCAGGTCTAGAACAAATTCTAGAAATATTGTGTATTCTTGGGTAACTTATTCTGATAACTGTCTCTTGTTATTGAGAGATATATCTTCTTTTAGTTGCATTTTCTATTTGATTCCTATTGATGAAGAAATATGTTCTTTAATTTTGCAAAGTAATCTTGAATCCAGTGAGTGCACAAAACTCTTAATAGTTTTAAGAATTGGTCTGTACTTCTCTTAATTTTTCTAGATAAAAATCATATCACTTGCAAATCATTAGTTTTATCTTTTGTCTTCTAATCCTTGAATTTCTTATTTCATTTTTTTCCTAGTAACATTCATCAGCATGTCTAGTACTATGTGAAATAGTAGCGGTGTTAGAGGTCATTCTTGTCTTACTTCCAGTTTTTAACAGGATACACTAAGGTTTCTTCATTAACCACAATGTTTCTTTCAAGTTTTTATACATACTTCTACCAAACTCAGGAATTTTCTGGCTATTCCTAGTCGGTTTTAATTTTCCTTTTAATTATACATAAGTGTGAATCATCCTTACCCACTTTTGAAATCAGGACTACTCTGCTCATAAAATAAGTTGGGCAACATTACCCCTTTCCTATTATCTGGAACAACATATGTAAAAAAAGTGGAAAATCAGGGTTCCTTTCCAATATGAGGAGTCTGGGCTCTCTGGAGAGACAGAAACTGTATTACATTTCTAGCCAAAGACAACTTGTCTTATTCAAATTCATCATTGGTTCTTATTTGGTGTCTTCTACTTTAGTAATAGGGTGCTGGTCTTTTTAGCTATAGTTTTGCATAAACTGAGAAGACTCTTACTATATAGAATCTTCTATTATTGTTGGTCAAACTCAGTTTGAGTTTTCAAGGAGTGGAAGCAGTAGAAAGAAATTCTAAAGCCATCTCTTGCTGAGATCATTGTTTGTGCTTTCTTGTTGCCTATGAGCTTAATTATCTCTTGGCCAAACCTTCACCAATTATCAGTGACCTTGCAAGAAAAAGGAATGTGGCTTCAAGTGGTACATATATATGCATTAGGCAGACAAGGTCCTTTCTCACCAGACTTCCTCTTGTCATCACTAAATTAAATCCCAGCTAGGTTTTTCATAAAAAATTCCACTGTGACTTGGGAGGATTTTTTTTTTAATTACAATGGTTATAAGCCTTCATCACAAAATTATGACCATTATTTTTTGTTGAAGGAAACTATTTGCTTAATGTTTGTTACAGAAATTTAACTTACACAGCATTTTAGTATCATTTAAGTCACTGTAAAGAAAAGAGTTAAAGCAGGAGGTTGGAGACTGCTATCCTTTGAGCTTGCAAGGTTCACCCTCACTGGTGTGGGACCTTAGATTGTGAAAGATTTCCCACCACTCTCCCAAAAAAGAGAAGCTCAGTGTGCCCTGGTTGATTGGTTACACATCTTCATTTTCAACCTAACAAAATTTGAGGCATGCTCTCAGAATTTCATAGCTGAACTTTTATTACAAAATTCCCTCCTGTTATTATTGCTCTGGCCAGGAGAAAGTACAGAAGACAATTTAATATTGAATGTGGTGCTCTACCAGTACATCTTAATGTCCTCAAGGACACTATACTAAACTGCTCCTACCTAGCAGTTATTGGGAGGCTGAGAATAGTGAGCTCTGAGTGACCCTCCAGTCACTGAGGAGCAAAAAAGGATATGACCAATCTTTATTTATGAAAATAACATGTTTTTTCACATATTTTGATTAGTGAGATCAATTTGACTTAATAGAGGAGACTTATGGAGCAATTGGTTGGAGCAAGGCAGAAGCCAAAGGCAAAGACATTTCACCTATTTGGTGATGTTTTCTCATCTGTTGTTTTTCATAGGTAAAATCAAGAACTAGCTGAATCCAATGCATTTTAACAAGGCAAAAATCAAAATTTAGGACTCCTTAAAATTTTTTTTATGTTTATTTCCTATTTGCTGCCAGCCATTGCTATATCAGGAATTTTCATCATCATCAAGTATTTGCTAAGTTAGTACCTACATAACCCAAGCATTAATAGCACAAAGAGATATACCGCATGATCTTGGCTCTGTCAAAGCTGAGAAATCTTTAAGACAGACCAAGGAATATATAAACCATACTGCTCTATTTCTCTCTACTTTCAGAGATGCTGTTCTTTCAGATTTCTTCTTTTGATAATTTTCAGGATCCAATTTTCATAAGATCTCCAGATTCCTCTTTGTGATAATTAGATTGTGGAAAGAATCCCAAAGATAGTTAGGATTCCAACAGTTCTGAAGATAAAACTCAATAATTAGATTCTAGCTTCAAAATATCATAATAAGGCAAATTAAATCTCTGTGCTCATCCAAAGCTATACCCTATGCATGATGACATGAAGTAAAATCTGCCTTCCCATGAGCATTTGTGAATTGGGGCTCACTCTCTCATGCAGCAACCTGAAGCTGAATGACAGACGTGTATTGATTTATAGTGATGTTCAGGTGAATTTGGGAGTGCCTAGCTTTAGCTCTGGGCTGCCACGTGATCTCCTGATACTTTCTCTGCTTAAGTTTATCTCCACTCCCTTCTTCTCTGTACTCCTACCCTTGAGGTAATGCCATATATATCACAACGGAAGTGTGAAAGGGAGTGGTGAGGCTGAGGAAAGAGTTTCCTTAGGTCATTGCAGCTCTGCTGAGACAACAAGTTCAGGGTAGGTTTCTCAATGCCCAAAGGACCCAATCATGCCCGTCGCCCACACTTGTCTCAGGTGGCTAGACCTGTAGATGGAACCTGGCATCATTCCTTGAAATGACTCATGGTGTTTCCTGAGCATGAACAAGACAGGAGATGGGATAGAGGAGATCAATCCTCTTGGCAAGAGGGAAAACAACCAAGTTTTTTTGTTGAAATATCGTGCTTACAGAATTCTAGCAGTCTCTTGTTTCAAGGAGCTTCAATAAGAGGGTATACGTAAAAGAACTTTGAAAAATATTGAGCCTACATATGGAAGGTAAGTGTCTTAGTCTATTTATGCTGCTGTAAGAAAATACCATAGACTGAGTAATTTAGAAAGAACAGAAATTATTTCTTACAGTTCTGGAGGCTGGGGAGTCCAACATCAAGCCTCTGACATTGGTGACTGGTGAGGGCTGTTCTCTGCTTCCAAGATGGTGCTTTTTAGTGTGTCCTCACATGGCAGAGGGCAGAAGGGCAAGAGGGCCTGATGCTCAGTAAAGCCTCTTTTAGAAAGGCCTTAATCCCATGCACTAGGGCTCCACCTTCATTAATTAATCACCTTCTTAAGGCCCCACCTCTTAATCCGATCACATTGGCAATTAAGTTTCAACACAGGAATTTTGGAAAGGACATAGCAGTCAGGTTACTTTTATCTTGTGCTCACTTTGTGATCACCATTTGTTATTAATTCTCAGTGTAAAAATAGTCTTTGCTCCACATCACAGTTGGGAAAACAAAGAGAGAAATTGGCAACATGTTAAAGGTCAAATGTGTGATGATTTTCTCCTTGTTCCCTGTCTCCGATGCCCATACTCATTCAGCTACTTACTCAACAAATATTTAGTGGTCTTTGATTCTAGACAAAGCATTGATGTCTTGACTAATATTTATCCATTTAATCTGATCTTGTGGTTACGTGGTATTATTTTTGCTTTTCTTTTCCCACTGCCAATGCCCTCAGACACTTCCCCATAGAAGGCTGAGCGATGTTTTCCCATAGTCACACAGTGAATCAGAAACATACTTGGAATTTGAACCCTGCTCCCTTGACTCCTCTCTCTACCAGGTCATGCTGCTGCTAACTGTGATCTTAGATCATCAAAATTTATTAGCTCTTCTAATGAGTGCTTTACAGTAACAGTTTGGCTATAGTTTTTGTTGTTGTTGTTTCCTTTTTTTTCTTCTTCCACCCCTTTCTTTTTTCTCCTTTTCTTTTAGGTAAAGCAGAGCTGTATGTTGTCAGCCAAATTATGCTCACTCCCCATATAAATGATTCTATCCAATTCATAGGTTCAGCAGGAAAATCTAATAAATGTACCCACAACTGTATTACAGCACCTTAAAAAGCCAATTGCTGACAATTAATGTAAAGCGAAAAGTCATAAAAAAATTCAAAAAACTGTCAATTTGCATTTACTTTATCATCATTCTGTAGAGAGGCTATAACCATTCTTTACTATTCATGACTCACTGCTGTACATATTATACTGAACACATTACAAAATACTTTCACACACATCTTATTTGAGAACCTCACACAGCCCTCTGAAGATGAAAGCCAAAACAGGATTAATGCTCTCCATTTTGCAGGAGATTAAATGGATATGGAGCGTTTAGTGACTGAATATCTAAGATGACACAAATTCTATTCGGGAAATCCAAATCTTCTTATATTGTGATACATTTCCCAGAAACAATCTTCCTTAAGAGGAATTTGGCTGTACAGGCAAAACTAAACTTGTTCGTATATCATGCAAAACAGAACCACATGTTGCACACACAGGTAGTAGAAAGAGTTTTATATACCACTTCTCATCATTGAGACAAACTCGGCCAACCATGAACAAAAGTGAAATGTCCAGGAAGTTTGTCATTTGGGACCCTATCATTCTCCTTCATCCTTTCCTCTCCATCTGACCCCATTGTCAAACACACTTTCAGACACCCTTTGGCCTTCTGCTTACTTTATATTTCTCTACTTATCCAAAAAGAAAAAGGCATTTCAAAGATCAATACATTGATCTGTGTAAAAAGCACAAAGGAACAGCCTGAAAGGACAACCCCTGTGTGTCCCTAAGAGGTGGCTCCCTTTTTCCCTTTCAAAGATTGGTTGCAGATATGTATCTGTGTGTGCACGTGTTGAGGAGAAGGGTAATGGGATGGAGGGATGAGTTGAGGCATGATCCTGACATCCAGGAAAAATTATAAGCTTTATATATTATTATTATTTCTATTCCTGAAAAATTCGGTGATTCATTCATTCATTCACTTAACATTTATTAAAGCAATAATTTGTTCAGTACCGACTTTATGCCTGAAACAAATTGGTACATTCCAAAGACTGTAAGTAGCCCAGCGTGTGGAGAGAAGGGGTAGTGACGGGACAGAGAGGAGTAAGATCATGGTGAGATGCATATGCCATGGGTCGTGTACATCTCTTCCCCTCTCAAGTGACAATATAACCCTGATTTTCTTTGGAAAACACATTTCCCTACTCTTTATAATCTTGGTTGGGCTATTTTTTATGGTAACCTCCTAGGGACAGGCAATGACCCAAGCTGGCCAGTCTAGGGTTACAGCCTCCGTAAATTACTACAGTGATTAGTTTAAGGCATGTGACCCAAAGTAGGCCTGTCAAGCCTTTCCTGAGATTTGATGTATAGAAATTAGAATACAGGGTCTTTCTTTCCTTGAACTACATGAATCATGCAAGCCAGGAGTTTAAGTACTTACCTTCCCTGATTGCCTAAAGTTGTTTGGTGAATAAAGCAAACACACAGAGGAAAGTAGAATCCAGGAATGGAGTGAGAAGCAAGAGGAAGGGAATGATGGGGCCCTGAATGACACCACTTAAGCCCTCTGCCTGAAGTTGTTTGGTCAATCTGTGGACATTCAACTCACATGGTTTCCACTTGAGCCATTTTGAATTGAATTTCCATTACTGCGACTGAGAAAGATCACATGAATATTAAACCATGTTAAGGACTTTGGACTTTATTATCTGAACAATGAGGGAATCTTTGAAAAATTTGAAGCAATGAATAAATTTGTGTCTTAGAAAGCATGTGCTAGCAACAGGGTGGAGAACAGATGGGAGTAAGGGAGAGATTGTCAGTGAGCTCAGTTACAAAGCTAGTATGACAATCTGGATGAGACCAGAAAGGCCAGAACTAGGACAATGGAAGTGGGCAAAAATAGAAAGAGCCATTTTGAGGAAGACTTAAGGGGCAACTGAGTAAAGAATATGAGGGAGAGGAAGGAGTCAGGTATAATTCTTGGCTTTCTTGTATGTACTTTTAGGTTGAATGTGTTTTTTGTTTGTTTGTTAACCAAAAGAGGGAAACTAAGGGGAGATAAATATTAAGGTGGGAGGAGGTAAGTTCATCAGAGAACTTTCAAACTTCAGATTTTTGTGGCATATTGATATGGAGATGTCCAGGTAGCAGTTAGATACTCAGTTCTGATGTGTAGGACTGAGGTCTGGGCAGGGCGTCCGGATTCGGAAGTTATCACTACGCAGATGACACCAGAAGCTTGTGACACGGAAGCGATTGCCCAGGGAGACTGTGAAGAGTGAGAAGACCAGAGCTGACGTTTGGGGAATGACAGCATTTGAGAGGTGGGGCTGCGATAGGGACTGGACAGGAGATGCTGGAGAGGTGGAAGAGGAATCCTGAGAGGGCAGTGTCCCAGCAGGAAGGAAGAAGTAGTCATGGAGGGGTCAAGCAGGTGACAGCTATGAAGTGTCCTTTATTTGACTGTTTGAAGGTCTTCAGTGACGAGAACCTGAGCACATTTAAGGGAGTACAGGAGCCAGGAATGCAAAACTTTGTAGGCAGAGTAAATAAAAGGATGTGTGTTCCTCCAACTATACCCTTTTAGCATTTTTAGAAACAATGTTGGTTATAGATAGATTTTACTGCATGTTAAACTACATGGAGGTCATAGTAAGATTTTACAGAAAATATTTTGCCTTTCATGGTGAGCTCTATA
Organism: Avahi laniger; assembly: GCA_963575035.1. Lineage (NCBI taxonomy): Eukaryota > Metazoa > Chordata > Mammalia > Primates > Indriidae > Avahi > Avahi laniger. The sequence continues at coordinate 16,195 of CAUYSK010114754.1, forward strand.
TTCTAACATGGAAATACCTTGTGAATAGGCATATAAGTCATAGGCAATCTCAGAAACCCAAAACACACTCTCCAGAGTCATCCAGTTGCTGTATTTGTGTCTGTCTATCCACACTGTTCTCCACTACCTCAAATACCACGTGCCTCACATTCCGGGTAAGTGCTTTAATTCCAACTGAATAGTAGGAGTTTATAAATCAAAGAGATTGTTTAAAACAATTTTCTATGTTTGGCTCAATCTAAGTTCCCTTGGGATGGGAATCAGTTTAAGGTTTGCTGGTATTTGACTTGACATCCCCCTTAGAGATCCTGAGTGTGCAGATCATATACCATAGAATTAGACTTGATGGCTAAAATGATATATCTATGACAAGATTTGCCGTACATTTTAAATAACTCTGGCTCTAACACAAAATAAATGGAAAGTAAAGGGAAGAGAAAAAGAGAGGAAAAAGGATAACAGAAAAGAATAGAGGGAGGGAAAAGGGAGAGAAGAAAAGGAAAAAAGACAAATAAAAATGCAGTACGCACCATCAGGGCACATTTTTGGGATCTCATATGAAAAAGCATCTGAAACCAAGGCCTTTACAACAGAAGAAAACTTGGTATAAGTTGGCTTGATTGCAGGCTTCTCTTCTCTCAACTTCTCTAGCGTAGGAAATATAGAGGAGAGAATAAACGGCCTTGCTGCCTTTTGGAACCATCAAGGGTCCTCAGGCCGTGAGATCCTAAACTCCCTTCCAAGTACCACCACACGAGAAGAGCACATGAAACGATGAGACCGCTGATCATTCTACCCGTTACTTCTGGATCTAGCCATTCAGCCACAAGACGCTTATTTATTAAACTTCTGTTTTAGGCCTTTGGATACAAACACTTTAGATTCCATCCTCTAGAACCTTAGGGACCTCTCCTTATATTTCACTTAGTTGAACGGACTCTGGAGCCTAAAGCTTACCTCTTTTCTTTATTTAACATGCTTCGTGACCTTAGATAAATCTTTCTCTCATTCGGTACCATTTACTTATCTGTAGAATAGAGCTAATACTGACTATCTTAGAGATCCCCCATGAAGATTTAATGAACTAACAATGCGTAAAGTACCAAAACCAGCATCTAGTACATACTACCCACTCGGTTAGTTGTTATCAGTTTTATCATTATCATTATTAATGTCATCAAAAAGAAAGGGGCTTTTTCTTGGGATTTTTGCTTGAGACTCTAGAATTTTATCTTGTCCTACCGAATGAAAGAACTTTGAGGTGCTGTGATAGAAAGTCCCACACCAAGTCACAATTTCTTGAGAAATCCTCAACCTGTCCATGCTCTGGTGAGTATAACTTCCAGTATTTTGACCTTGGCACTCCATGTGGATGCTCAGGAAATTAGAGAGAATTTATAGAATGTCCTCCCCACTTTAACATGTTAACTTCCATGTGAGTTGTATTTAACTCATGCTAGTTTTGAGCCCGGATTCTCATGAAGCATATGTAACTCACACGTCTTTACACCTTGGGAGCCTTGACAACTATGTTTCAAGTTGCATACAACTTGCACACAGAAAACAATAAAAAATAACAAATTTTTCATTAAATTAGAAAGGATCATTTTGTTTTCAAAGTTTTTATTCTATTTTCATAACAAGACACTGTGGCCCTAAGGAAAAATTTTTTTTTCTCATGTGGCAGTCAATGTATTAACTGGTTATGATTTTATCTATCATTAAAATGAGAATTTTTTCCACATAGCCACATTCTCAACTTTGATACATTTTCCAAGATATAAGTGGCTGCACTTATTGCCCAGATGTGAGCTCTTATGTGGGTGGCTGTTTACATGTTTTTGATTGAGGCAAGAGAGAGTCCCGTTGGCAGAATCAATACCAGAATGCACTAACAATGCTAAACTCCTAATTTCCTGTCTTGGGTGTGTCCAGGGAATTCCAGTAAGTTCACAACTGTGTTATGGACTTTACAGGGTAGAAAACACGCGCCATTCTTTTGCAAGACTCGCCAGTATCCATGTGAATGGAGCATCCTGACCTCATGTTTCCGTGCAAAGTGTTGTAGCTACCAGAGCTGAGGAAGGCGGATGACGAAGGAGGGATAGAATGGGCTGGGCAGAGAGGCGCTGACAGCGTTTTGGGAACCTTGAGGATTATCCATGTTCAGCCATCTATGTGCCCGAGGAGCACTTCTTTTCCTTAGCAATCTTGTAAAATGGGACTGAGTGTGTCGATCAGGGAGCTGCATGAAGCCAGGGGGAAGCAGAGTGAACTAGACGCTACGTTTTTCCCTCTTACTGTCAGGGCCGTTGCGAAAGCCTGGCACAGAAAGCTCTGTTCCCATACTCCTCTTTCTCACTTCCCACCCATATCACCACCACCATTCATCATCGAGAAGCGTTGTTCACACCGAGAAGGATGAGCAGACTGCGCGTATGATTCACTGGGATGAAAGGCTCAGGCTCTCAAACACTGTTGTGACATAAGTGTGTGGTCTCTGTCCTGGCCTTGGGCCCCAATGGGAGGCAGGACAAAACACACAGCTTTTTTTCTCCTAAACTACTAGAATGCAGGTTCAGAGTCCTCACTTGCTTTGGAGTTCTGGTACTATTCAGAAGTAGGTTTGTATGTCTATTTCTCTGTCTGGATTGTGAGATCTCTTAGGACAAAACACTGTGCCACATGCGCCAAATTTATATTTGCACCCCAGAGCTCCACAGAGTGGCTGATACCTACCAGGTGTTCACCAAACGGAAAAGGAGGAAAGACCCCAAAAGGTTTCCAGCCACTGTCTGAAATTTTTTTCTAGGACCAAACAGATAGGAAGGAAGGAAAGAAGGAAGGAAGGAAGGAAGGGAGGGAGGGAGGGAGGGAGGGATGGCTGCCTTACTCCCCCCAACTCTAAGGTTAGGTTAATACTTCCTTTAAATTGAAAGCAATTGGGTGTCCCTATTAAATCATTAGGTCCATCTCAAAGTAGCACCTAGGTCTTATGGTCACAGAGGGTAATTTTTCTAGAGAGGAAAATGGAGGTTAAAATATAGAATTTAGGATATTTTTTTTAAAAAGTAAAAGATGGTGATGCCCCACAAAAACAGCTCTATGTGCCTGACGTGACAGAGGGAAGACAGGCTGGGAGACAGAGTGCTAAGGAGAGAAATGAAAGAGTACAAAAGACCACATTAGTTCTTCTTCTTTTAGAGTGTAGTTAATCAAGTTGCACAATTTTGCCGTATTCAAGGAAGAAACCTTGATTAATTTTATTTCTAGAAAAACATTCTCCCCCTCTGAATACAGAATACAGACTGTAACAAGTTACCTAGGAGTTGTACACATCAGGCTGAAGTCTTTTGTTCTCCCCCTAAAAAAATTCCTATGGGGAAGAGAGAATAATGAGCGTTCTAAAGCCTGGTGGGGAACTAGAGGAGGAAAAGAACAAGATGCTACCCGGGTTTACTAAGATAATACGTGACATCAAATGAGTTGTCAAGAAACTGTAGGATTGTCTGTAAGGAAAATTCCCCAAGGTAACCAGGATAAAGTTGACAAGTTGGCGGCCTTCTCTAGAGACCTACTATGTAAACATGGGGAAAATACCCCGAGATGTTTGCACGACTCTCTTCAACAGGGCCATAACCTTATTTTCCTTTGGACCTTAGTACTTTTTATCACCAATTCAGGAGCTAACTGAAAAGAAGTTATCTTGTTCAACTTATCCCAGTGATTAGAAGTGATGTTGTGCTCCAACGACATCGTATTATATTCAAGTTGATTGACAGTTCTGCCTAGACAGAGCAGAGGGGTGGAATGGTGTAGTCGCGGTAGTAAAAGAAATTCCCAAAGCTGGAGACCACAGACGTCTCCTTCGGCTTTTACATTGCACCAGAGCCCGAGCCTTCTGCTCATGCTCCTTAATATTCGCTCTCCCCCGCCACAACGCACACACACACCACGCACACACACACACACTTATCTCTACTTCCTTCTTGCAGCCCTCCATTGCTACCCAGTTCTCACCCACCTCTCCTTTCTGTAAACACCTGTAGATGGCAATGCCCACTTTGCATTTTATTTTCAGGGTCCTCTAGTATTTCACACCAGTACTTTCTGTCTCTTTAACCCAACTACGAAGGTCTTCAGGATCAGGAATTGTGCTTAGGTAGCACCTCTCTTGGGTCCCTCAAACAGTCCTCGTATTGTGTTGAGCTTGTTTTAAGCAGGTACAAAGTAATGACTGATGGATTGTTCTAGATGGAACCCCTCTTCCTGCAGTTCCATTTAGCATTCCTGTCTTAAGTGAGATCTTTTCAAACATAAAGTCTTCTGGAGTCCCCAAGAGAAAAGAGAGAGTAGATTTTACCATCACTTTTCCTAATGCAACCAGAGAAAAAGTGACAAAACAAATCATACAGAAAGGCAATTCCCTCAAGTTTCTTGTCTGGTTTTATTTTTGCTCACTGGAAGATATCTCCTGAGTCATGGAAGGACTGTGTCATTGAAACTCAAAAGGCCAAGAAATTATCAGAGGACTTCAGAAAGAAGAGAAAATAAAAACCAAATGTTTCTTGAAAATTCTGGTGTTCAAAGGGGGAAGTCTTGGCATCAACATCATGTGGGAACTCCATTTCCTGACTATTACAGACACCCTTCAACTCATCAATGGCAGATTTCCAAAAGATACATCCACCTCCGTGATATCACTTGTATTGCAAGTGATACTTGCAATACTTGAAGTGATTACTTCAGACCAATGTCCAATTTCCAATCCTTTTTTTTTCTTTTTTGTTACAAGTCAACTTTATTAATGAAAAAAATAATTTAAAATGCATTTGAAATTTTCACAGACCTTTTCTTTTTTCCTGTCATTCAATAAATATTTATTGACAATACAAAAAGCCAACACTTTTGTAGGTACTTCGGATATGGTTTTAAGGGCAGGGTCTCTGTGAACTTGTATTCTTTGACGAATATTTTCCCATTCTTCCTCTTCGCCCCAGCCCCTGGTAATCACCATTCTATTCGCTTCCTCTATGAGTTCAGCTTTTTTGATTGCACATGTGATTGAGATCATCCAGTATTTGTCTTTCTATGCCTTACTTATTTCACTTAACGTAATGCCTTCCAGGTTCATCTATGTTGTCACAAATGGAATTTCATTCTTTTCGAAGGTTGAAAAGTATTCACTGTGTATATGTCATCCCATTCTTCCTGGTTTGCAAGGCTTCTACTGGGAAATCCGCCGATTATCTTTTGGTGTTCCCTTGCATGTGCTGCTTTCAAAATTCCCTTTGTCTTTGACTTGCAAGAGATTATAATGTGCCTCCATAAAGATCTCTATATATTTGATTTATTTAAGGTTTATTGGGATTCATGGATCTGGGTGTTCCTTCTCTCCAGATTTGGGAAGTTTTCTGTCATTATGTCTTTAAGTAAGCGTTCTTCCTCTTTCTTTTCTTCACTCCTTCTGGAACACCCATAATGCCTATATGAATTTGCTTGATGGTGTCTCATAATTCCTGTAGGCTTTTTTTGCTCTTTTAAATTCTTTTTTCTTTTTCTTCCTCTGACTGGATAATTTTAAATGGCCTGGCTTCAATTTTATTGATTTTTTTTCTTATGCTTTATCAAGTCTGCTGTTGAAATTCTGTATCTAATTTTACATATCAGTCTTGTGTTCTTTAGCTCCATAATTCTATTTTGTTCTTTTTTATGGTTTCTATCTCTTTGTTGAACTTCTCATTTGTTTCATGTATTATTTCTTGATCTTGTTTAGATGTCTGTCTCTATTCTCTTATTGCTCATTGAGCTTCTTTAAGATGATTATTTTGAATTCTTTGTCAGATAGTTTGTAAATTGACATTTCTTTAGGGTCAGTTACTGGTGCTTGGTTTATCCCTTGGGTGGTGTCATGCTTTCCTTGTTGTTTTTGATCCTTTTTTCCATGCATTGGTGTCTGCACAGTTGAAGAAGTATTCACTTACTCCAGTCTCTACAGACTGGCTTTGGCAGGAGAAGCCCTTCATTAGTCAGCCCATCCAGAGGTGCTGGGCAGGCTGGCTGCAGTGGTCCATTGTTGAGCTTGCTGCTGGATTCCTCAGGCAGACAGACAAGTGCCAGTTCCCATTCTTTTGCAGTTGCTTCAGTTTCTCCCAGAAATTAGTTATGTGGTGCTCAATAAATATTTCATGAAATGACTACTTTATTTGTGATTTTTATGTCAACTACCAGTATGCTTTATAATAGTCATTCTCGGTATAGATAATATCTCTCCTCCCACTAACATAAAATTTTGTAAGAATTTTTTGCCTTAAAAAGGCTTACAATGGTCATTGTACAAAATACTGTACAATAAGGAAATTTCCAGGACCTGCCTTAGTTGATTTGTTTCTTTAATTCGTCTAATCAGATCAAAGTCCAGTAAAAATGTTAAATAATTGGAGTTGGGTAGTACTTCAGAACGTGATCAAATGACTTGTGAAAACATGTTGGTGATTAGCCTCTTGAAGTTGGCATCAATAAATTATCTCATTTCTATTTATAATTCTAAGGCTCTGCTATCTGTAGAACTTAAGGCAAATTGCTTCCTTCTTGGATGAGTGAGCTAATCCAACAGAATGATAAAGAGTTCAGTCTTGACATCAAACTACCTGAGTTTGTAGACTGGCTTTGCTACCTATTTCTTGTGTGAATTTGGGCAAATTTCTTATCTTCTCTACACATCAGTTTTCTTATTTGGCATAAAATCTGTTGTGAGGATTAAGTGGAATATTCCACATAAAGTACTTAGAATATCTCCTGGCACACTAAATGTTCGGTAGGTATAAGTGACTTTTAGTTATTCTTGTTGTCTAGCTCCAGAGGATATGTCAGCTCCCTGAAGTTCTTGATACATTCACTCTCTACTCCAAACTGGATCCCCACTTTGAAGTAGAGACTTTTACCCTGCCTTAAGGACCCTAAGGAAGGTAAACACTGCTCCCTCTTGTGTGGCCCTGTGTGGAAGAGCCGTAAACATCCTGCTGTGCTGTGGAACTGGAGTAGGAAGCAGTGGCTAAGGGCCAGGCATGCTGACTTGCCTGAGTTCAAATGAACATTGCTGACCCAGGACACACTCCAAGACTACATGGCAACATCTTACATTTGTTTCCTCTTTCCTTCCTGCTTTACCTTCAGTAAAATAATTACTGAAAGCCAAAATACTGTACAATAAGGAAATTTCCAGGACCTGCCTTAGTTGATTTGTTTTTTTAATGTTGTCTAATCAGACCAAAGTCCAGTAAAAATGTTAAATAATTGAAGTTGGGTAGTACTTCAGAATGTGATCAAATGACTTGTGAAAACATGTTGGTGATTAGCCTCTTGAAGTTGGCGTCAATAAATTATCTCATTTCTATTTATAATTCTAAGGCTCTGCTGTCTGTAGAACTTGAGACAAATTGCTTCCTTCTTGGATTTGGATTTTCCCCAATATAACTCTGAAAATATAATATTCATTCCCACTCTACTAACAGAGAAATCTAAAAGCATTCCAAAAGTTCCCCAAAACAATAGGTGAATGCACAAAAAATAAAAACCCTTTCTGATTTGGTGCCTTCTCAAATCTGCCTTTCTATGTTTATATGATAAACTAATTGATAATGAAGTTAGATGACTTTCTAGACTAAAAAAAAAAATTTCCTGTGTCCTAAGTTAAGATTATAAAAAGTAAATCTCAACTTGTCCTGAGAACCCTCATGAGGATGTCAATAATTTTATAATCCTCATTCAAATCCTCTTGACTCTTTGGTTAATCAGAATAACACAAATTTTTACAATCAGAAGATCCTGACAATTCCCATACAGATATTTCTGAAGGCATTCTTCTTCACCAATAAGAGAATAAGTCTTACTAGGAAGAGAGCAATAATTACAACAAGTGACAATTATACCTACCTCTTTATAATTCATAAATAAATCATTTCATATACATTATCTCATTTAATCCTCAAAACAATGCCATGAAATAGTTATGAGAGACATAGTCACCCCATGTTTTATACATGAGAGGTCAGAAGGAAGAAGAGAATCAGTAGAGATGACAGATAACAGATGTCCTCTCATTCATCTACACATTCATTTCAACAACCAGTAGTGAATAGTTACATGTGCCAAGCTCTGAAAAGTTACATCAATTTTAAAAAAGTCTTCACAAAGCCTATAACTTAAAGGAAATCACTGACAGTTAAGGAGATAATAACGATAAAATAATATAAATGTTGTTATATGTATGTCTGAGATCGATGAGCATAGAGCCCTACTTTAAGGTTGGAGAAGGACTCCCTGAGACACAGAGACAGGGAATGAGTAAAGAGTTAGCCAAATGAAGAGGAAGTGGGATGAATACTCCTGGGAGAGGGAGAAGCATGTTCCAAGGACCAGAGTTGAGTGAGGACAAAGAGCAATTATAAAGAAACCAAAGAATTTTGGCATGAGGAATATAAAGATAGAAAATGGCAAGAGATGAGGCTAGAGAGTTAGACAAAGGACTGACATCATAAAGGACTTTGTAAGCTGTTGTGAGTAGTTTGGGATTTATTTTAAGGACAATGAAAAGGCAAAAAGTAGAGCAGCATAAAAAACTATAATAGTAAAATATTTTGAAGGTCATAAGCTAGGAAGAGTTTTAGGAATATAATCAACCACATTCATCCTTCAAAGAGGTCAAAGTATAAGAGAATTGAGAATAGGCCATTTGAGACATCATAGATGGCCTTAACATCTTTATTTTGGTGGTAGACCTCCACCAGCTCCATGAGTAATGTCTCTAATGGGACATTTTCATGTTGGAGCCATGATTAGGCTTTTAGTCCCCATGTTTATCAATCAAAGGGCAATATCTAGAGATATAGGTATTTCTTTGACAGATACTTCTATAGGAAAAAATAAATCCAGGCAATTTATCAACATATCAAACTTGAAAACTTTGTAATCCTCTTTTTCAGATGCAGAAACTGAGGTTCTGAAAAGTGATCTATTCTGCTTACTACTGAGAATTTTTAATCAAGCCATTGTTCCATACTCTATGTAAAGTTAGATTTTATAGTTCCAAAGTTAGAAAGATGTGACCAAAACTTTCTAAATTTAGTCAGTGTTCCAGAAAGTGAGATGAATATAATTGAACTTTTAAGTCACATATTCTTAGGATATGCTGTGATCTGCATGTGTCTCTCCAAATTCTGTGCTGGAAACTTATTCCCCAGTGCAAGAGTGTTGGAAGGTGGGACCTTTTGAACATGTTTAGGTCATGAGGGCTCTGTTCTCATGAATGGATTAATGCCATGATAAAAAGGGCTTATGAGAGTGGGTTTGCTCTCTTTTACCTTTCTGTTTTCTGCCATGTAAGGATGTAGCAACAAAACCTGCACCAGATGCTGGCACCTTGATCTTGGACTTCCCAGACCCCAAAAATGTAAGAAACAAATTTCTGTTCTTGATAAATTACCCAGTTTATGATATTCTGTTATAGCAGCACAAATGGACTAAGACAGAAATTGGTACAAGGAGTAAGGTGTTTTATAACAAATACCTAAAAATGGGGTATCAGCTTTGGAACTGGTTTGCTGTGAATGGAGTATTAATGGCAATTCTGGTGAGGGCTCAGAAGAAAAGAGCTGAAGGAAAGGTCTAAATCTTTTTAGAGATTACTTAAGTCTTCACAACAGAATGTTGGTAGAAATATGAATAGTAAAGGCCATTCTGATGAGATCTTAGAAATCAGGAATACTTTATTGGAAACTAGGGGAAAGGTCATCTTTGTTATGAAGTGTAAAAGAATTTGGCTGAATTATATCCGTGTCCTAGGACTTTATGGAAAGCAGAAATTAAGAGTGATAACTAGATATTTAGCAGAAGAAATCAATAAGCAGCAAGCCATTCAGGGTGTTGCTTGACTTCTCTTAATTGCTTACAGTAAAATATGAGAAGAGATGATAAATAGAATTTATAATCAAAAGGAAGGCAGCACATAAAGATTTGGAAAACTCTTAGCCTGGCCATGTAAAGAATAAAAAAAAAATATTTCAGAAGAGAACATATCAAATGTGGCCAAGCAACCATTTGATAAGGAGATTAGTGCGGATGGAAGGAAGTCAGGTGCTAGTCATTAAAACAATGGGAGAATATCCGTGAAGACATCTCAGATACCTTTGAGGCTGTCCTTGCCATCACAGGCTCAGAGTGCTAGGGCCTTCAAGGCAGAATAGTTTAAAGGAAAGGGCCTAGGGTGCCCATGGGATCTCAGGGCTTGCTACCCAGGGCTGCCTTTGGTATCTGCTCCCTGCATTCTAGCTCAGCACTCCTTGGCTGCCCTACCTGTGGCTGAAGTGGGTCCAGGTGCAACTTGGGCTGTTGCCTCAGAGGGTGCAAGTGAGCCTTGGCAGCATCCATGCGCCATTAATTCTGCAGGTACATAGAATGCAAGAGCCATCTAGATGTTAAAGGTTGTTTCAGACAGGCTTGGGGCCCAAGAGAGGAGCAGAGCCATCACAGAGAGCTGCCACTAGGGCAATGTTTAGTGGAGCCATGGGAACAGAGGTGCTTCCAAGACCCAGAACAGTAGAGCCACCAGCATGCAACACCCACCTAGGAAAGTCACAGGCATGCAATTCAGCTGAAGCATGGGCTGACTCCAGCAAAGATGTGAGGGCAGGGCTGTCTGAGGTCTTGAGGGCCGGATTCCCACTCCAGTGTGTCCACCAGGTGAGACATGGAGTCAAAGAAGGTTTTCTCAATGTTTAAGATATAATGTTGTGTGCTCTATTGTGTTTTGGACTTACTTGGGACCCCTTTCTTATAGTCTGTTTATCCCTTTTGGAATGGAAATGTCTGTCCAATGCCTGCCCTACCATTGTATTTTAGAAGCACATAATTTGTTTGATTTCATAGGCTTATCAGCTGGAAGGAAATTTGATGCTGGAATGAGTTAAGACTTCAGGGGCTATTGGGATGGAATAGCATGTGAGAAGATCATGATTTAAGAAGCAAGGCAGGGGAAGAATGCTATGACCTTAATGTTTCCCCAAGAAGTCATGTGTTAGAAACTTACTTCCCAGTGCACCAGTGTTGGGAAGTGGAACTTTTTGAGAAGTGTGTAGGTCATGAGGGTTCTGCTCTCGTGAATGGATTAATGCCACTATAAAAAGGGCTTGTAGTAGTAGGTTTGCTCTCTATCTTCCTTCTGCCTTCTGCCACGTGAAGTCAGCAAGAAGGCTCACATTGGATACCAGAGCCCCGATCTTGGACTTCCCAGTCCCTAGATTATGAGAAATAAATTTTCATTCTTTATAAATTGCCCTATCTGTGATATTCTGTTACAGCAACACATATGTGGACTAAAATATCACAGAAAAGAAATTCTGACAAATGAAAATGCTCTTCTCCATTCCTGTGAAAAGGGGAAGTATGTTCATATGCAATAAATGGGTGTGGAAAAGTCTCCATAATTTGAAATTAGACAAGTCAGGATTTTTTCTTTCATCATTGTGGGAAACAAAATGGAAAGTTTCCAAGTCATCATTTTCCATCAAAAAATAGAGACCTTTCACAAATGTTGGCAGGGAAAGTAAGCCACCCAATTCTTCTCCATACGACCAACCCAACCAAAAATGCCAACAATGGGGCTTTTCTTAAACCCCTCAAGAGATTATGGAAACTCTGAAAGATCCTGTCCCAAAGTATTTCGGTACCTCCTACATCTACAGATGCATATTATTCCAGATCTGGGATTGGCAAAGTAGAGGACAGACTTATGCCCTGTGCAGGCCACAGGCAAAGCATATTGGAAAGAAAACAGCTCTATTTGCAGATGCTGCGAAGCCGGGAAGTAAAACTCATCCAAAAAGACTCATTCAATTTCTACATACTCTAAAAATAAATATTCAAGCATCGAGCCAAGGCCGATAGTGTGAAATTTAACTGACACGAAAATAAATTCCTGCATCTGATATATAAATATCATGATCATGTATGAACAAAGAGGAGATGACCTGAGTAAACCTGGGCGTTTCAGTTGACCACAAGTTTAAGACGAACTAACATAGCTACTAACAAGGTCTACTGCCACTTTAGGCGTACTAAAGAACAGTGTTTTTATCAAGGGAACAAATTGTCTCCCTTTATCCTTTGCAGCCCAGCCCCGTTCTGAAGTGCTTTATTCCATCTGAGTGTGACAACAACTTTACTGCTAGCAGGGCCAGGGCGGCCGTGACCACATGTATGTGCCAGTTCACAGGATGCGAGTCTTTGACACACTCCCCGACATTAATTTTGATCCCCACAACCATCCCATAAGATAGGAATTATTATATCCACTTTTATAGATGGCAATGCTAAAATTGAGAGGCATGACGTGCCTTTATTAAGTAGCATGTTCAGTAAGTGGCAGAGCCAGGTCAGGGACTCCTAGGCCTCCCTTCTTTCATCTGTACATATAACGACTGTGATGTTCAGTCCAGGGAGAGAAAAATCGGTGGTTCAGGTTACCACTTTTCAAACACTGGGAAGACCGTTAGATGGGAAAGGAATTAGACTCACTCGGAATGAGGTAGTGGAGAAATGTTAAGAGGATCGGATATCAACCAAGGCAGAATGACTGTCATTGAAGAAGTAGAGAGCTGAGCTAAGAGGTCCAATAGACTAAATTGTATTCCGTAATAAATCTTGGATTTTTTTAAAAAAAGCTCCAGAGAAAATGCCTGACAATTTTTTTCGCTTACTCTCATTTTTCTCTAAACCTTTCTTTATTTTTATTATGAAAGCAGAAGTGAAAAAATGGGAGGGAGGATGCATTAACAATGACTCTGGAAAAGGAACCACTGACAGTGCCATCTGCCCAAAGCTTTAGGGTTTTATCAGCAGAACCTTTTGTGGAACCTACCAATTATTACCACTCCATGTGAATGAAGACGGAAAATAATGACAGTGTTTTTCCAAGGTAATGTTTGGATCTAGTGATGCTATCTCCTCCCACACTCCTCAAGCTCATTCAAAATACCCTGTAAAATACCAAGTCAGTGTTTACTCTCTCTTATCAGTCCTAGTAATGGAGCATGTCAAGACATAGAAAAAACATTGAACTAGCAGTCAGAACTTTCCAGTTCTGCTAGGTATTACCTGACTAGCCTTAGGCAGTGTGGCTCTTGAGGCCTGCTGAACTTTACATAGAATTTAGGAGCATACACTACGTAACACTGATAAAATGCATGTGCTTTAGTATTAGACAGACCTGGTTTTAAACAATTCCTTGCCATTTAGAAGATGTCTCACCTTGAGCACTTTATTAAATCCCTCTACCTTCATTTTTCTTATGTGCTGATTAAAGTTATGAATATGAAAATGCATATGAGATTATCACATAAATTTCCAATAAAGAGAGTCACTGGAAATAATCCCTTTATTTTGGAAAAGGCATATTTTGGGGTATGTGTGTGTTTTGTTTGTGTTTTTATCTCAAAATAATAAGGGAGTGCAAGTTTTGTTACATGGATACCTTTTATAATGCTTAAGTCGGACTTCTGGTGCGCCCATCCCCTGAATAGTGTTCATTGTATTTGACAGGTAGGTTTTTACCCCTCCCTCCCCCTTCTTGATTTCCAATGATCTTTATACTTTTTTTGCACCTGTGTATGCCCATTGATTAGCCCCGAATTATTAGGGAGCAGATGTGGTGTTTATTTTTCCATTCCTGAGATACTTCACTTAGGATAGTGGTCTCGAATTCCACCCAAGTTGTTGCAAAAGACATTATTTCACTCCTTTTTTATGTCTGAGTGGTACTCGATGGTGTATATGCAGATAGATAGATAGATAGAACATTTTCTTAATCCGGTCATGAATCTATGGGCACTTAGGTTGATTCCACATCTTTGCAATTGTGAATCGTGCTGCAATAAACATTGGACTGCAGGTGTCTTTTTGATAAAATGACTTCTTGGAAGAGGCAGATTTTTAAAACTTAAAACAAGTCAGATAGAATTCAATCAAACACGCATGGAAGGAGGACAGTAAGTGGACCAAAAGAGAAGAGAAACTATCAAAAAGAAATTTCTGACATTGCAACAGTGTCAGGAATCACTTACCCAATGGGCAAGTGAAGAAGGGAACATAGGAGGATAGATACAGCTACATGAATAGATTTTCTGATGGGCTCTGACCCAAAAGCATATAAATAAAAGATGAGAAATGGGGCACACAACCTAGTCAATTTTAAAACAGTGGCATAAAGCTCCAATCATACAGCCAGAAAAGCTGTAGTACTGAATGAACTGAAGTTACGGTTTGGAGTGGGGGATGAGTCTGAAGCAAGAAAATAGACTACTTTATTTGTGTTTTTGTTTCTGCTTGTTTGTTTAAAGACTAGAAAGAAAAGAATAAGAGCCTGACTCCTTTGTAATAAGTGTCATATTAACTTTTATGACAGAAACAAACCTCAGTTTCTTGGGACCTGTTTTGCTTTTCTCCAGTTTCTATTGACAATATTTATTGGGTATCCAGTAGATGCCAAGCATTGTACCAAATGCCGAAACTGTTATAATAATAAGATAAATCTCTTCTGTCAAGAGGTTGATAGTCCAGTAAGAAGATAAACATGCAAATAAATAAATATAAAATATATGATAAATATATACTAAAATAATTATAATAATAGAGGTGAGTACAAAACCCAGGAGGAACAAAACTTCAAAAATACCCGAATCTGCCTAGGGATCTGCAGGAGGATTCACAGAAGATTCACAGCATTTAGACTGAAAAATCTGAGTCAATGAAATGCTGTACAAAGTGGAAAGGGTAACTCAGATAAAAGATAAGAATATACTAGACTTGGGCCGGGCGCGGTGGCTCACGCCTGTAATCCTAGCACTCTGGGAGGCCGAGGCGGGAGGATTACTTGAGGTCAGGAGTTTGAGACCAGCCTGAGCAAGATCAAGACCCTGTCTCTACTAAAAACAGAAAAAATTAACCAGATGTGATGGTGCACCTGTAGTCCCAGCTACTCGGGAGGCTGAGGCAGGAGGATCGCTTGAGCCCAGGAGTTTGAGGTTGCTGTGAGCTAGGATGACGCCACGGCACTCTAGCCCAGGCAACAGAACAAGACTCTGTCTTAACAAAACAAAACAAAATGAAAAAATATATAAATATATATATATATAAACATATACACACACACACACACGACTTCCTATGATTTTAAATGGGTTTAGCTCTATTTACCCTGGTGAATTCTTTCAGAACGCCTGACAAATTTTGGAGACAGTAGAGAACCAAAGAAATTCCAAAAGACTAAAAATTGATAAATATGATTTATATTTTCAATTTTAAGGTGAAGGATTCAATGAAAGAAAGGCAGATTTTTTGAGAGAATGGACTCAAAACTTCTGCCTTTACTCCTCAGTAGTTCTGTGACCTTATCCAAGTTATTGAACAAGCCTGTTCTTCAGTGTCCTCATCTGTAAAATGGGGAGAATAATAGGATATACTTTAAAAAGTTGTCATAAGGATTACATAGAAAGTGCTTAGAAGCGTATCTAGCACGTGGTAAACTCTCAATTAATATGAGCTGTTTTACAAGTCTATAAACTATGACTCAAAGTGATTGGCCTCAGTCATACACAAAAAAATTCCAAAATAGAGTGTTTAAAAGACTCTTAACACAGAAAAGTAAATGGTGATATTTTAGGATCAGAGTGGGTTCACTAATACAACAAGTCCTTTCAGGTCCCCACACATTTCCTGTTTGGGTGAATGTGTTTGCTGGTATGTGGAAGGGATTTTGCAGACCTAGAACATATGCATTGTATCAAAGAATTCTGACATCTTTGTACAAAAGATGGAGAGATGAGTACATAGAAGGCTTTGGTATTCAGAAGAGGAGCTATGCTAGATAGCCAGGGAAATAATAAACGCATGCTCCTATTGTCAAGAAGATTGTAGTAATTTAGGAGAAATAGAAGTTTACACAAATAGCATAATAACGAATATATATTCGGTACTGTACAGAGGACAGAGTCATGAATTCTACTTGACGATAGTGGAAGGCAAAGAGGCAGAAAGATTCCAATGGTTGCATTACTCCATCACTCACTGTCTCAGTTTCCTCATTTGTAAGTGAGAGATTTGGGATTAATTATCTCTGTATAGATATTTCTTAACTCTATAATTCTGTGATTTGAATCAGTCTGTCTCTCCTATTAGATGCAGCTTCTTTAGAAAATCACAATGTCTTGTAAACCTTCACATCATCATCGGTGCCTTAACTGTGTTTTGTACATAGGAAAACCTTGATAAATATTTGTGAAGTGAAAAAAATGAATGAATGAGTGAATAAATAATTACGTATTTTCTTTATATAAAATCAATTAAAATGTATCCCCATTATTTTTATAGTTTAAATAAGGTATAACTTCCATTTAACTGTTTCTAGAAACTATCTAAGAAAAGGCAACTAGGAAGAACAAGCCTTAGAGATTAAGGCTTTTCAATATTCATCTTTTCAAAGCACCATGCAAACATGCAATATGCAAATATATAAAGTGTGAAGAGACTAAATATGTACTTGGTTGCTAGAAAGAAGTAATTGAAGCTAAAAAGGAAAACAGAAATTTAAGATAAACAGAGAAAAACTTCCTGTCATAGCTGGCTGTGAATTGATAATAATATTTTAAAAATTGGCATCTATTGAGCTCTTTTTGTGTTCCAGACACTGAGCTGAGCTTTTTCTATGCATTCTTTTACATTAATCCTTAAACTTTTCTATGCAGTAGAAATCATTATCCTTACTTTACAAATGAGAATGCCTAACCCCAGAGAAGGTACACAAATTGCCCAAGCTCACACAGAGTAGCAGAGCCAAGATTGAAATTCAGGCCTCCCTAAGTCTAAACCCATGCTCCTAACCACAGCACCCCAGAGGTGGTACAGCCTAGACAATAACAGATGACTTTAAACATCTTAAAAGACATGTAAGAGAATTGAAAATAGTCGTTTCAGTGGAACTCATTTCGTTCAAAGAAAAGAGACCCATTTACACCAATTCAAGGAAAAAGGGTGGTTTGTTCAAAGGCTTTACAAGGCCTGGAACAGGAACTGAAATTATGTCAGAAAATGAAGCAGTTGTGACCATTGACTGTTTTCAACTTTTTTCTTTTAGACAAGTTGCTTGGTCTTCTCCTCTCTCTTCCCTCTCTGTCGAAAGCTCTTGCTTTTCCCCTAATATCAGCTTTATTTTTCCAGCCTATCAACATCTCTGTGGCATCATTTAACTTTTTTTCCACTGTTAAGTGTTACTTTTTCCTCCTATGCTCTGGATCAAATTCCTAAGTAAGGGGATTGGATTTGCCCAGTTCGTTGTATGACACATGTCCGTGAATCACACTGCATGTTTCTAGCACTCTGTTGGGGAGTGGGGGTACCCTGATCAAATATTAACACCTAGTCTGCTTGCCCCAGTTATGCCATGGAAAATGATATTGCCGATGTCACCGACAATTATCTACTAGCAAATCCAATGAGCTATTTTCAATACTCACATTTGACTTTTTGGAGCCTCTAACATTGTTGACCACTCCCTCAATCAGTCTCTCACTGCCTGTTTCTGTGACTCCTCCGTCTCTTCCAGCTGATGTCATTTGCCTCAGGTTGTTCCTTTATAGAATTCCCTTCCTCTATCTGTCGTCAATGTTGGTATTCCCCGGGTTTGGAGCATTTGCTCCCTTTTCACTCTACACCCTCTCTGCAGTAATTTTATCCATGTCAGTGACTTCACCCAACAGGCTGTTGACTTTTAAACATTCATCCTATCTCATGCAACTTCTCCTCAGCTCCTGCTACGTACTAGTGATGCCCACTTGGATATTCTGCAAATACATCAAACCATACATTTACCAAACTAAGCTCCTTATCTCATCCACACCACACTTTCTCCAATCCCTCCTTCCATATTCTTTACCATAAAAACACTGCCATCCTCCTTAATATGTCTAAGAAGGTTTTTCCCCCTTCTTCATCCCTCACCTTCAATCAATCACTATATTGGTTAAGACTCTGATTGCAATTAGTAGAAACCAACTCAAGCTATATGAGTGGGGGAAAAAAGGGGTGCAGATTTATCATAAAGGTACATCCATTCCCATACAATTCAAGGACAAGAATGTAGTTGGGCTTTATGGGTCAGGAACAGTTCAATGGAGTTTCTTCCTGTATGTATTAGTCAGGGTTATTCAGAGAAACAGAACCAATAGAATATATAGAGATATATAAGACAAGATTTATTGTGAGAATTGGCTCACAAAACCATGGAGACTGAGAAGTACCGCAATGGAGAGCCAGAAAAGCAGGTGGTGTAATTCAGTTCAAGACTAAAGGCCTGAAAACTGACACTGAGGTGGAGGGTTCTGGTGTAAGTTCTGAAATCCAAAGGTGCAAGAACCAGGAGCTCTGATGTTTGAGGGCAGGAGAAGACAGATGTCCCAACTAAAGAGGAGAGAGAGCAAATTTGCCCTTCCTTCTTCCTCTTGTTCTATTCAGACCCTCAACTGATTGGATAATGCCCATCCACATTGGTGAGGGGAGATCTCTTTGTCTGTTTAATTTTTTATTGATATATATAATATTTATGCATATTTATGGTATACATGTGATATTTTGATACATGCATGCAATGTGAAGTGATCAAATCAGGGTATTTAGAATATCCATCACCTCAAATATTTATCATTTTTTTGTGCTAGGAACATCTCAAATCTTCTCTTCTAGCTATTTCGAAGTACACAATATATTAGTGTTAACTCTGGTCACTCTAGTGTACTATCAAACACTAGAACTTATTCCTTCTATCTAACTGTGTATTTGCTCCCATTAACCAACCTCTCTTCATCCCCTTCCCCTGCACACCCCCTTCCCAGCCTCTAGCAGCTAGCATTCTACTCTTTACATCCATGAGATCAAATTTTTTAGCTCCCGCATGTGAGTAAGAGCATGTGATATTTGTCTTTCTGTGTAGCTTATTTTATTTAACATAATGACCTCTAGTTCCATACATGTTGCTTCAAATGACTAGATTTCATTATTTTATATGGCTGAAGAGTATTTAATTGTGTATATATAACACGTCTTCTTTATTCACTCATCCACTGATGGACACTTAGGTTGATTCCGTATCTTGGCTATTGTGAATAGTGCTGCAACAAACATGGGTGTGGAGGTGTTTCTTTGATAAAATGAGATTCTGTTTACTCAGTCTAATTCAAATGCTAGTCTTTTCCAGAAACACCCAGACACCTTCATGAACACACCTAGAAGTGTTTTACCAGTTATCTGGGCATTCCTTAAACCAGTCAAGTTGACACATAAAACTAGTCATCACAAGTCCATCCGTTGTCAACTTGGCACCCATAGACATCTCCTTAAATTTAATCTCTAAGTAATAACAATAGTAAGGCCATGATTTCACCTAACAAGATACAATTACCCAATGTACAACCCAAAATGCACTAATTCCTTCCCAAGAAAAAGAAGTAAAGTCTTTGGGTGATGTTTATGCTTCTGATAACTTAAATACTATGATGTACAATTAACAATACTTCAATATAAATATTAAAGTCACTATATCTTATGTTACATGATACGGGAATAAGAGAGGAAAGAAAATAAAGATATTTGCTTAATATTTGCGTATGTGCACACAAAGATATTTATAACAAAATAAAGAGGAAATACTCATGATAATTACAACCATTACAGACTAATTCTTTAACTGGTTACAAGGTCATAGCTGGGATTGATAACTACCCTTTTCTACTATCCATTCTGCGTTCCCTTTCCCTTCAGAAAAAATCTCAGCTGGTTGTGGTTCTTTACCTGATGGGTAAAGACCTGCCTTGCTGAAGGGTGTGAGCCATTTGTGGTCCTGACTCCATGACTGTGTGGGTGTAGTTTTCCACTGACATTAATAACAAAGCACAATGATACTAAGAGATACCCTGAGGGATCTTCTGTATTCCAGACATACTCTTTGTTACCTCCATTGTAAAGTAGTAGTCCAGTTTTTTTCTGGCAATGCAGATCAGTCACCCCAGCCAACACCGTAACTTCCTTCTTGGCCTATGGACTCAGACGCATGATCAAAGTGACCAGGTAGCAGTGTTAACTTCTGCTTCAATGGAATCCCGATGTGTCTCCTGATGGAAGTGTATCTGTCTCTGGAACAAGAGCTCCTGACCTGATTTTGCCAATGGACCCCTGGAGAAATGGTAATTACTATGGGCTCCCATGGTAGAAATGACACTGCTGAGCCCCACCCCTGTGGATAAGGAAGTCTGATAAGGAAATCACTACAAGCTTGATGGAAATCCCAATAGTCCCAACAGTTTCTACCACAATCATTAAATTCTGATGATTGTGCTTGTTCAGGTTCTCCTTCATCTTTTTCTTGGACTAATTTACTCCCATTAGAGTGATTATCATAAACACAGTCCTCTGTTCACTTTTTTATACACTGTTTTTCTGCTAAACTCTAAAATGCTTGAGGACAGGCATTACATCTTTTCATTTTGTGTCTCCCTCTGGTGCCTAGCATAGTATCTAGGATATACTTGGCCCTAGGAAATACTTGTTTAATGACTAAAAGAGGCATTTTGTATCTTATTCGTTCAAGCTCTCTGCCTAACCAGCCTAGCTTGGATTTCACACCTGCCAAGAGTCTTCTGGTTATAATTTGGATTTCCATTATAATGCTTTTTCAAGGAGACAATGTACTAACTAATAAAATTCCACCTTAATTTATATTTCACTCTCATATGATTTTGGTTATGCAGGCCCTGAAAGAATTATAAACTCTAAGACTTTGTTACAATTGAGCTTCAGGACCCATAAAACCAAAGACTGGATCTCAGACATGGTAATTTCACCATTGTGACATAATTATTCTGAAGAGCCTTATTGAAGAAAAAAATCAGCACCTAACATAGCATCTGTCAACATCTGTGCTCACAAACCACAGTCTGTATTTCCAAAATGTTTATTTGGAGCAATTAATGACAAATTCAAGACTTAAAAGAGTCATAGTGACTTTGCAGAGGAAAAAATGCAAATTCCAAAATCCCACAGCTTGATAAACTCTTTTGACTCTTGTATAGAAATATGTGAGAAAAAATTCCCATAGAAATATGGCTTCAAGTTCATGAGAGATCAACTGTCCTGAATGGGTTTGCCACGAAGGATGAAGAGTAACATAATAAACAGTGTTCTAAGAACCACTTTTAGAGAAAATGTATAGGACTTTTTCTAATATAGATATCTAATAAAAAGTAAAACTTAACTTAAAATTTGGTAAAAGCATTACTGTGGTAAAGAAAACTGATGTGTTCTAGTATATCTCTTCCTAGGAAAATGAAGATAATGAAATGACAGCCCTGATGATGGTGGTGGTATTAATGCAATGATGATAACAAGAAAATTTTACTGAACATTTGTTATGCATGTACTTAGAATATTTCATGCATTATCTTACTTAGAGTTTAAAAAACCTAGAAGAATGGAAGGAAGCACACCATTTCAACATATATGCCTTATGTCTTAGTGGTCATTCTAACTAAGAACCAGTGTCCCATTGTTTTTTTCCTTCATTTCAATATTTGTTGAGCTTTTTCAATGTGCCAGACACTGTTCTAGGTGCTGGGAATACAGCATTGAATAAATAGAGTGCTTTCTTCTTGGGGCTTACCTCTTCTTGGGGAGCAGAGATAATAAGAGATACATGTCAAATAAACATCTCCTGGGAAATTACAAAGTTCAAAAACTTTAAAATAAAGTCTTTAATAAAAATAAAAATGAGGGCAGATACCATTTACTTAGTGTCTACCATGTATCAGGAACTTTACAAATATTAGTTGGTATTTTAAACACATTTTAAATGTATTCCTTGATTCAACAAATATTTATCAAACTCCCACTTACGTGCCAGGCACTGGATAAACCATAGTAAACAAAGCAAACAAGAAATTGGTCTCAGAAAGGGCAAGTAATTTGTCCAAGATCCAAAGCTGAGACCTGCAAACAGGTTTGTCTAACTACAGAGGTAGAAGCAGAGTCACCAGTTATGAAGCTGTTGAAATAATCTTCATGGCACAGCCGAGTGTTATAGCACAAAAGAGGTCAGATTCTCTTTAAAGGTAAAAACAATGTGATTTCCTAAGATTAGATGAGTGAAGGACAAGAGTCAAGAATGACTCTGTGATTCGGAGCATTTAGTGTGGACCTAGGACAGTTTGCTTAAAACTTAGTGCTAGAAAAACTTTCTTTCCCCCCAAAACAGTGCTCTTTAAAAAAATCAGATAAAACAATTTCATTTTCTTCACGATTCTCTAATTTTCCTTGACTATCAAAAAATTAAAAGCAATGTTTTATATTCATTTGTAATAATGTTCTTAAGTCTAACTTTTCTAAATAATGATTTTCCTCTCCCTCTGCCTTTGTATTAATAGTTACCTCTTATTTTATTGCTCCTATGATGATGGTCGGGGGTTTTTGTATTTCCACATTTTATCTTAAGTCCCCCAGATCCTTTTTAGACATATAAGGATAAAACTAGATGTTAAAGTGGGACTCTTTCTGACTCAGTTTCAACTCAGACATAATATGATTGGTAGCTGGGTATCAGAGTAAGACAATTCTTCCCCCTGCAATATGTAGAATTTATAAAGGGAATGAAAGCAAACCCCCACTCTCCACTCACTTGTAGACACTTCAGCTAGGTCAAGGGTAAAATGAGGCGAGAGCAGGGAGAAGCAAGGATTTATGACAACATTTACAGATGGCTGTGGCCATTCTGTGAGTCCTTACCCAAACTCTTTGCAGAAAGGATGGGGAGCAATGAAACTTTCTAACCTCAAGCCTGGTAAGGGGACTTCAAGGGAACTTCTAAGGGAGCTTTGAAGTATATTTCTTGCAGTTGGAAGACACAAAGAACTGGTACCTGCCTCCAAGTGAGAAAGCTGAAGCTAACAGTGGTCTAGAGTCTGACCCTACCCAGGAAATCTGTCAGGAAGGGAAAGGACAGCTGTTCTGTAGTGGAGACAGGAGAATCTTGCTACGTTGAGATGGGCTCTTAGTCTCTTAGTCTGCAGGGGCAAGGCGTGTATATGAGTTATCTATAGGTAAGTGTGAGACTCACGGGAGAGTCGTGAGCAGCGGAGTGACTCTCCCAGAATCACAAGCGAACCCTAGAATAAACATACATTGTTTCAGAATAAATACGCAGAATAAATTGTTTCAGGTCAAGGAACATATGTATGCCAAGGCATCATTTACAGGTTCTACCTGAAGGACATCCTTAAACTGCTATCCTATCAGTCAATCCGATTTTGGCTTTTCCTTCTCTCTAATAAAAAATGTCCCCCCACCCCAACCCCCACCAGCCAGATGAAATCGCCTCATTGGGGTGGAACACAGAGGCAGCAATTTCATCTCCAAGATGTACACATACACTTCATCTAAGGCGTTTGCTCCCTCAAATGCATAAGACTGTGTCACTTTTCAATTAACTGCCGTCTTCAGAAGCAGAGACTTAACCTGCAGTATGAAAACACACCCTTGTTTGATGGAGCAGAGTGGAAGGCAAAAAACAATTGATGTGAGAAGTCTTGGCAATGGCTTTGATGGTGAGCCTGGGTGGGGTGGAGCAGAGGAGGTGGGTGGAAGTCAGAAAGTGAAACTGTCTGACTAACCCATCAGAAATGGGGACATCTGTGACCAAAAGCTAATCCAGCTCTCGCTTTTGCCAAACACCTGCCAAGCAGTGTTTCATATGGACGTGGCTTTCTCTCATGTACCTTCATGCTCCCTGGATCACCAACTCTAGTCTGACAACCCACAGATAAACTCACTGTTGTCCAGTTACCAACACACATTTTATTATAGTTTCTAGAATGCAGACCACATGGAGAAACATGGAAACAGTATACATTGAAAACGAAGATCGAAGTTATATAAAACCAAGAAAATTCAAAGATCATCTGTGGGTAGCCATCCCTCTGGCTGCAGCTGCAGAGACCCCCGCTTGCCCTGAGAAATCACAACTATGTCAGTGTTTGACAATTTTGCTTTCTCCTTTTGCCTGCCTTGATTGTCTCAGGAATGAAGCAGGGTCAAAGAGCAGTCATTATTAAGAAGGTGAGTTTTACAAACAGCAGTGTGCTGGCAAGCCAGCTGTTCAAAGGAAATGCACTGATTTGTAGTGTTTGCCAATTCCCATGGTATAAATACTCCCACCATAGTCAATTTCGAGGATGACTATAATTAATAACCAGAGCACAAAAGTTCCTGAAAATTTGACAGTATGCTCTTAATGAGCTAGTGCTAACCCACTGTAGCACACTGCTGCTTATGACAAAACAAAGATCAGTACCACCAAGAATCTATAAATATATGTGACAACTTTAATTTCCTGAGAAGATATGCTAATGTAAGAGCAACAGGGTCTCCAAGTCTTTGGCACCACAGCTGTTCAGCAGGTTTTCTTTAAAAAAAAAAAAAAATACTTACTAAGAAACAGCTTGGCCTCAGGCTTAACCTGTTTATGAGCAATTTTTTTATACAAAATAAAAAAATTTTAAATTAGCTTTATATGTGATAATATTATTCGACATAATATAGCTTTTCACAAATATTCATAAATATTTTAAATTTATTTAAAACGTAATATAAACGTATGTATACCTTTCAGTAAGAACCTACAAATAGCTAATTTAACAGAGTCCTAAGCATTTGAATTCACTATTTTTAGAAGTTAGTGCATTTGACTGAGATGGGCTCTTCAAAGTGAGGAAGGGGATTGGTTGGGGGAAGTCCTGAGCACTACCCTGGGGCATCCTGCTCCAGGTAGGGAGAGGAAAAGAAATTTGCTAGTAAAGGCAGAATCTCTTGTAGCTTCACCCTACCCCCCTTAGGCTGAAGGGGAATATGTTTCCTGAAAATTGAGTTTGCTCAGCTGTACAGATTCATAATGTGGTAACAGAGATGACCATTCTAAAGCCGAGACAGTGAGATACAGTGCAAAGCCCATAGCCTGTTAGTCAGTCACTTGTCCTGTGAGTTGAGGCAAGTTGCCTCTCCTCTATCTGGCTCCATATTCTCAGGGTTAAAATTTTCCCCAAAATGCCTGCTCATTAACTTTGTAGAGTGGCTACATGATATACAAAAGCATTTTGCAAACTACAGAAAGCCATCTAAAAATATGAAATCATTACGTGACATAATACATGTTAATACCATAATAATGCTAATACCAGTTTCTGGGGTTAAATCTAATGATTACTGATGGTTATACTTTCTTTACAATTGGCAATGCTTATACACACAAACAAACAATGAGTTTTCATGAAGCCCTAGGTGAAGATTCAGGATGACCCCTTTGATCAACTAGTTTATAAAGCACTTTGCATCTTGAGTATGATGAAACCAAGAGAAATTCCCAGATGATGTAGATTCCATTTCATGCCGTCTGTGTCTCTATGCCAATAATTCTTCAAGTGTTCTCTACTTTCTAGCATCATTACATCTAAAGTAGGGTGTTGTTGGCATATCTGGGGCCACCCTACCAGTCTGAATACTTTTTATTGGGAGAGTCTCAGAAGATGAGAATATGGGAAGAATGAAGTAAAGCAGCCCAAGAGCTTGAAAACAAGGCCAGGCTACTGCCCTGGGTCATTTTTGCATACCAAGTAAAGCTTCCATGGGAATAGAACTTCATTTATTTCCATCCGGGGATTCAAGGATTAGACAATGATTCTTTGAAGAGCTTCTGTCCTCTATTTCTTTATCACCGATTAATGAGATATCATTGCAGGCCTGACAGCAGGGATAACCAAAGTCTTTTGCTCTTCTTCTGAGTCTCTTTCAGATAAGCATGAGAGATGAAAATTCACATGCAGAAGAGTTCTGTTTGTGTTGATCTGTATACCCAGACAGACTGTAGGCATTGAAAATCTGTCCCCTCCAACCCACCCACTGGCACTTCTGCACATGCTGAAGAGGATGAAGAGACCAAATCAAGTCTCTAGGAAATGAATTGGGGATTTGCTAGTAAAACGATCCCCCAGAATGTATTATTTTTTAGAACCTGATATTCAGAGTTGAACATCAAATGTATTATATCTCCAGCATGCAATTCATAAGTCCCTCCTACATTTTGGATTATAGAATTGTTGGTTAGAATTTGTATCATGTCTTCATTTTTACGTAGCTGCACCGCAAAAGGGGCTACACCCTTGTAGGTTGCATCAGGAGCCACTTGGCCATAAATTAAATACAAGCCATTCTGAAGTATCTCCAGCTTCCAATCGGATAACTTATTCACACAGAGAGGTTCAGTGGTTGTCATTTGCCATTTTGAGGGTAACGGTCCTATAACAAACATACAAGGGGGGAAAAAAATGGAAACCACAGTTATTTCATTATCTAGTTCATCCTCTTCCAGATTGTAGTTAATTTTTTACCATCTATAAGTTGTTTCTTTACCAGGTCCATACTAGTTCTTTTCAACCATAATTTTAATACTTTAAGTAAATCTATTCCTTGTTTTAGAGCAGTTACAAATCCTAAGGGTATCTCTTGCTTGGAGAGCTCTAAGGAAATTGATTTGGAATAGAAAAATGAGTTACGTGGCTTTGTATCTCTTGTCAGTTAATATTTGCAGAAGAAAGAAAGGAAAAGGAAGGAGGGAGGAACGGAGAAAGGAATCACACGATTTTGACAATCAGGGTTGTCAGTCCTTGCCTTTCCATGCTTTTTCTATGTAAATACTGTTTACCGTGTGTCACCATTAGTGAGACTTTCCCTAATCAATCTATATTTTTAAAAAAAGTGCTCCCCTATCCCTCTCTCCCTCTACTCTGCTTTACTTTCTTCACAGAAGGTAACTAGCTTATGATAAATCAAATTGTTCATTTGTTTATTGTCTATCTTATATCCACTTGAATATAACATCTTTCAGGACAAATGTGTCTCTATTTTGCTCATTGCTGTATCTTTAGCACCTAAAAGAGTTGCTGGTACCTAGTAGGTGTTCAGTAAATATTTCTTGATTGAACGACCCTTCCATGTTCCTGAATTAGATGCTTTCTGTCTAAATTATGGCTGTTCTCATCAGTTTGTAGGTACACATCATTCATTAGCCAAACCCTTCAGAATAGCTACTGGTAAATTCATGAGTTTATAAAATAGAAATTACTTAACTGTTTAAATATAAATATCTCTGGTTTGATACTAGCACAAAGGGGTGAAGAAAAGGTCAAGACTGAGGCATTCATTTTCATTTCCTTGGGTATATATAGAATTTAAATATTTACCTAACATTAATTGGTTTTGCACGGTAGAGTGATTTCAGGGCCCCAAGGGGTGTTTGCACCACCCAGAATACTTACCTGTCCTCTAATTCACAGTAATTTTCGTTGTAGGGAGCAAAGTCTTTGTCCCGAAATTAAAAAGAAATCTTGATATGAAAATACCCTGGAAGAGTTAACACTTTAATTTGAATTCTCATTCATATGTAAATGACTCATCTAGACTATGAAGGCAGATTATGGGGGAGAATGAAGGAGAAATCTCTAGAGCAAGAGACAAAGTCTCCTTGTATCTCCAATAAGCTCAGAGCTCAGTAAATTTCTTCCTCCTTGAAATGTAATAGGGCAATAGACAAGTCACCAGGAAGAAGTGTCATTGGCTCTCCTATTTAATTCTGTGAAAGAGGTCACTTAAAGGCCACCTTAGCATCACGTTTTCTCAACTTTTACCATATCAAGGCAGAATTTCAAACATACCATGAATTGCATTCCATTTACTGGAAAAACAAAAACAGAACACAAAGGTAGAGACAAGTAAAAGAAATTTTCTCTCATGAGCCAAGGAAACCTGGTGATTCGAGCTATATGGGAACACAGAGTTAACTCTAGAAATGTTGTGCTCACTGCTGAAAATGTGTTTGACCTGAAACCTATAAGCAATCAAAAATATGTTTATTTGAAGTTCTATATGTATTCTAAGAAATATTCTAAGGCTCAGTGTAACTGCAAACTTTAGTTTGTTTTCTAAGCAAATATCAGGTGACTACACAGGAAAGTTACTCAGAAGCTAAGATCAGAGGAGAAAGGAGTAAAGGAAGTGGGCTCCCAACTCCCACTGCTCTTCTATACACTCAGAAAGAACAGTGGTGGGTATTAGCAGTGTGTGAAATGTGAGAAGGATTTTGAGGAAAGCTTTCAGAAATCTGAAACTCGTGTTTATTAAAACACAGAATTAAAAAGTAGGTTCTGGATCTCAGATCCCCAGGCCTGTAGGAGTGATGTCCATTCCTGTCCAGAGATAAGGCCTTCAGTGTGAGCCGTATCAGCCATGGGCTTGTCTGTGTGGTTTACCTCCGAAAGCTTCACTCCTAGACAACTGCCCAGCACATGATAGGTAATTATAAATAGTAGCTGAAAATGAATAAAAGATAATACGGGCTTTCTTAAAAGCACTAGCACCTGTCTTCTTGCATTAAAAACTAAAGGAAAGTCAAAAGAGGCATGCAAAATAGTTACTCACCAAACTTAGCTACACAGGGCTCATTAGCAGTCTGTTGGGGAAAGAAAACAGGAATTGGTCAGGATGATGCAGTGTCACTACTTTTTTTGACTGATTTATTTAGCACTTCAGACTGCTGAGGCAAAGTACTTTTCCATAGCCATTAAAAAAAAAAATCCTTCCCTCTGCCACGTCTTAGCTCTCTTACCTTCCCTTTAAATAGGACTGGTTCCATTCTTCTTTACCTTTCTTTCTTTCTTTTTTTTTTTTGAGACAGAGTCTCCTCTTTGTTGCCCAGGCTTCAGCCTCAAACTCCTGGGGTCAAGTGATCCTCCCGCCTCAGCCTCCCAAGTAGCTGTGTCTACAGGCACATGCCACCACACCTGGCTAATTTTTCCATTTTTTGTAGAGACGAGGACTGCCTATAGAGGTGAGGACTGGCTGTGTTGCTCAGGCTGGTCTCGAGCTCCTGGTCTTGAGTGATCCTCCCGCCTTGGCCTCCCAAAGTGCTAAGATTATAGGTGTGAGCCACTACACCTGGCCTATCCTTTACCTTTCATTACCTAGCTGCCTTTTTGGGTCTTTCAGACAAAAGTTAAGGCCTCATTCCATCACCTAACCTCTACCCACAGTACAACTATTTGATCTTGGATGTTCCCCCTTTTGGGCTATAAAAGTTTTCTGTAAACAGTAGTCTTCACACTCTTGTGACTGTACAAGGTATTCTATTGGCATGTGGGAAGAAAATCACGGAACTTCTATTTATGTTTACTTTTATTTAAAATAAGAAATCAAGATCTAGAAATATTTACAACTCAGATTGATAAAGCTACCCTTATACAATATTCCGAAAACCACATGTCATATATAGTAACTGAGATACACTGACAAACAGTTTCAACAAACTGTTGCCACATTCTGCAATTTACATACTACAAGATGCCATCAGTGTGGTTAATTTTACAAATACAAGTATTTAACCACTAAATGCTGTAAAATACTTTGTGGTAAAATAAGGTATAACCACAAACATTTTTTTGTACCATCCTAAGTTTATTGGCTTCCTTGTGGCAAAGTGCTTAAGAGACTTTTTGGATTTAAAGATGTCGCACGTTTCCCTTTTATAGGATTTCTCTGGGAATAAATTAAAGGGAGGCAGGGCCAATGTTGTGAGACCAGCTAAGAGATCATTGCAGTCATTCATCCAGGCAAGAGAGCACAGTTCCTCTGACCAAGATGCTAGCAGTGGAGATGGTGATAAATTATTGCAAAAAAGAACCAACGGGAGTTTCTGACATGCATATGGGGGAGGGAATGAGAAGAGACAAAGAAGACTTCAAAACTTTGGGCCTCAGTAATTGGAAAAATAAAGTTGTTATTCATTAAAATGGACAAGATTTAAGAAGAATGAATTGGGCGGGGGGAACAATCATGGATTTGGTTTCAGACATGTTTGTGAAGCTTACTTGGTATCCAGGAAAGGGTGTCAAGCAGGCAGTTGGATATATGAAGTTGTCATTTAAGGAGTTCTGGTGACATTCAGCTCATAGGTGATGCTTTAAGCTTGAGACTGTATGAGACCATCAAGGCAGCGGATGCAGACAAGGAGGAGTACTGAGGCGTTGCAATGTCTAGAGGTCAGAGAATGAGGAGGAACCAGCTAAGACTAGGAAGGAAAGATCAGTGGGTCTGAAAGGAAACTAGCAGAGGGTGATATGTGGAAATCAAGACAGAGAAAAAAGTATTTCAAGGAGAAGGAGTGACCAGCCGGTGTCAAATGGTGCTGATAGGTCAAGTGAGAAGAGATAGAGAATTGACTGATGGGCTGAGCAACACAGTACTCACCGGAGTTCTTGACAAAAATAGTTTCTGGGATGTGATGGGGGCAGAAGCTTAGTTAGAATGGATTTAAGAGTAAATCGGAAAAGAGAAATTGGAGGAGTTTTGCTGTAAGAAAGAGCAGAAAAACTGAGTGGAGCCTGGATGAGAATGAAAAGTCAAGGAGGTTTTAGTTGTTGTTTAGGTTGTGTTTTTGTTTGTTTTAATATGAGCGAAATGACATCTTTGTTGTCATTTAGGAAAAAAATACATTCTATAAAAAAGACATCTGCACTAGAATGTTTATAGCAGCACAATCACAATCGCAAAGATGTGGAAACAACCCAGGTGCCCATCAATACATGAGTGGATTAATAAAATGTGGTATATGTACACCATGGAGTTCTACTCAGCCACAAAAAACAACAGTGATCTAGCACCTTTTGTATTATCCCAGATAGAGCTG